>OY992888.1:88884987-88949987 GCA_963921405.1 Cepaea hortensis
TAAAGGGAGGAGGGATGAGGAGGAGAAGAGGAGGAGGGAGGAGGAGGGAGGAGGAGGAAGAGGGAGGAGGAGAGAGGAGAAGGAAGGAGGAGGAAGAAGGAGGAGGTGGAGGAAGAGGGAGGAGGAGGAGGAAGAGGAGGGAGCGGGAGGAGGGAGGAAGAGGGAGGAGGAGGAAGGAGGAGGAAGAGGGAGGAGGAGGAAGAGGAAGGAGGAAGATGGCGGAGGGGAGAGGGAGGGAGGGGGAGGGGAAGAGGAAGAGGGTAGGAGGAGGAGGTGAGAGGAGGAGAAGAAGGGAGAAGGAGGGAGGAGGAGAAGGAGGAGGAGGAGGGGAAGGAGGGAGGAGGAGGGGAGAGGAAGAGTGAGGAGGCGGAGGGAGAAGAAGGAAGGAGGAGGAGGGAGGAGGGAGAGGAAGGAGGGAGGAGGAGGGAGAATGAGGAGGGGGAAGGAAGGGAGATAGAAGAGGAGGAGGGAGGAGGAGGAGGAGGAGGAGGAAGGAGGTAGAGGGAGGAAGAGGGAGGCGGAAAGGAGGAGGAGGAGGAGGAGGAGGGTGGAGGGAGGAGGAAGAGGGAAGAGGGAGAAGAAGGTAGAATGAGGAGGAGGAGGATGAGGGAGAAGGAGGAGGTATGAGGAGGGAGAGGGAGGAGGAGGGAAGAGGAGGGAGGATGGAGGAGGCGGAGGGAGTAGGAGGGAGGAGGGTGGAGGAGGAGGGGCGAGGAAGATGGAGAAGTAAGAGGGAGGGGGAGGAGGTAGAGGGAGGAGGGGGAGGAGGTAGAGGGAGGAGGAAGAAGAGGAGGGTGGAGGGAGGAGGTAGAGGGAGGAGGAGAAAAGAGGAGGAGGGAGTTCGCCATTCCGAATTCATACTCGTCTAGGTTCTTTGATTTCGGTCCTTCCATTGATTGTTCTTCCCTTCTACATGATTGTAGATAACTTCCTTACACATGAAAAGATGAATTGTTATTGATATTGCCGTGGCATGGAGGAATATCAGCAGCAGAGTTGATCCAGAAAACCAAAGACTGAGATCTATGGAGAACCATGAACGCCTACGCCAGCCGGCACGGCACTTGATGATGATGATGATTGCCGTGTGACGATTCTGTGTAGTCACGTCATTTTCTTCGCTTTTCCTAGCGTTTTGGTTCGGGTATTCTTTCATCATCATCATCATATATTTACGTACGTATTTAGGGAGGGGGGGAGGGAGGAGGAGGAAGAAGAAACAAAAATATGACAGTTGGCATCGCTGGAATGAGAGGAAGGCGTATAGAAAATTTCATCTCAATCGGATGGGCCGTTCGCGAACGCATAAAGGACATACATACAGACATACACATCCACACACATTGCCTTTTATATATAAGATAGATTATGCATCGGTGAACGTCGTAAATCCGCTTGTGTATTATAGACGGACATCACCGCTAACATATCCCTATGACAAAATATTAGATCATCTTGTGGCACATGCATATGTACCAGCCAAAAAGTGTTGATCAGTAAACCAACCAACTAACTAACTAATTCAGAAGGACATTACACTAGATTTATAATCCCGTAGATAGACTGACGATTTTTACGTTTGATACAGCATCTACCATGTGAGGGCACATACTAAATGTCTATTGCAATGCTATAACTTGCATTTATTTTAGCAACTATTCATCTTAAGGGTTATATGTTTACTTATAAATCATGCGGTGCTATCTTCAAACTAACTATTTTCATTACACAGCCTTCATGTGTGCACTCTGATGAATTAATTGTATTGTCTCCCTTGTTGATTACCACAGTGATTCTATTTATGTCCCTTGATGCAATCATTTCGTATTATTCGTGTATGTACGTTTCTCAGTAAAATGTTGGGTCACGGGGAGCATGACATTTTCTGTGGGATATCAATACTAAAGGCAGATTATGGGGAAACATGTCTTCCCACAAACACATTGGAGGAGTTAGTTATCGACAGATCATCCTCACTGCACATCGAACCATTCAGTCCATAAGTGCTCGGATCCCCTCCTCAGCAAGTCCCGCAGCGTGTAGCGGCTAACGACGCCAGTTCTGTGTTGGTTTATCAATCGTCTTTGGCTTCCCGCGTAGTGTTCTTGTTTGGCCACCCCTCTTTTAATTTGCTGTTCTCGCAGTCTGACCATGGTTGTAGATTCACAGTCATCACTTGGTTCTCGCAAAAGTCGTATTTCTCATAGAGCATTCAGAATGTCAGCCTGGTCCATGGCGCGTCCGCCCTCCACAGTAGACTTACCTGCGAGCTTGTCAGCCCGCTCATTTCCTTGTAATACGGCATGCCCTGGCTCGAAGATGAAGATAATCTTTGCCAGCCGAGACCGCTCCAGAGATAGCAACCACTCGCTTCGGATCCACCCCGTCTCTATCCTCTTGATCATGCTCACTGAGTCACTAAGGAAATATGCCCTATTGAATGTATGTGTCTCGAGCCATGGTCTTACCTTACTTACTGCCAAGACTGCCATAGTCAGGCTACTTATGGTCTCAACAAAAGCACCCGATTCATCCTTCACAGTTTTTCCTCCGGCCCGCGTCATAAAGGACCATGAACTTCTCACATGTCGGACGACCGACCCATCTGTGTAAATGACAGCATCACCATCTAACGAATTCTTGAAGATCAACGCTTGTGCTTCAGCCTCCACAGCAGCCGGATGTTCTTGTCTGTATTTTCTGTCTAGTTAGATGCAAACTGAAAAGGACGTACATAAAACTGTTGGCACTTGTACTCACTCCTCGCCAGGTTCTATCTAAGTCATCCAGTGAACACACCTGTTGAAGAATGTCTTCGGCTTGACCCATCCACGACCTTCCTCTTTTCAACCTGCTGCCATTCTCCTTCCTAACTTCACTATGCAGTGGATGTTGTGTGTTTGCGTTACCTCTGAGGTAGGCACGTGCTTTGCAAATTTGTAGTATGTCTTCAACGGTTGGAAAATCAAGAAGGCAGCGCATCGCCCTGCATGCTGTATCTCTTGTACATCCAAGAATAATGCGTATAGCTTTGTTTTGTAACCTTCCCATCCTTTCTATCTGCTTACCGCTGATAGTCGGATGGAGTTGAAACCATCAAGATTGTCTGCATCAACAATGACTGTGTTACCAGAATTGCAAACCGAGTATAATATGAGACCAGTACTGTTGACCTGGCACTGGCTCCCTCTCAACCCATAACATTATGCCAGACTTCTGAATACTATATATGAATTATGTCGGTTTGTATGTATTGCAATCCCTACGGCATCAGGTTCGGTGGAATATATGCGACTGTGGCATGATGTCTTCAGACGTTCGCATCCCCAGTCCATTTACATTTCTCAATACTCAGTAGTTAACCACGTAAGCCGTCGTGATGCCCTAACTAAAAATAGAATCGTAGATTCTAGATCGAGAGAGGGTAGATGAATGGTGGGGTCTCAATTTCATTGGGTAACCCTTGGGCTGGTAACGCTCCTTAATACATAATTAGCCCGCCAGTCGAAGCCTTGATTCCATCCCGTAAGGACATGTTCAAGATGCAGTGGTAAAATTTGCCCAAAAACATTCTTTGGGAGGTGGTCATCTGCACTCCAGGTACCTAAATCATTTAATATGTTATGTGTAAACCTGATGAAGTGAGAGAGAGACGAATGGCCGAGTATTTTCTTGAGAAAATGTAAAAAGAAGACAGGACTTCGGTACAGTGACTCTACAACTGCCGCTCAAAACCTGTCATGTCTACCGCAGTGAAACATTCTTACCATGTCTATTGTCTGTCTGATTTGATGATTTGCATATGCTTATGACTGTAAACCACGCTCAATGCATATGGCAAAACCTTTGTGCGCTCTGAACATTCGTTGAGTGCCTATCATGACCATTCTTAACCAAACTGTACATCGCTCTTGAGAGTTACCTTTGGCAGTTATGTTTCAGAATGTGTGATGCTATATACTGCATGTAATTTCTCCCTTATAATGGCTGAGAATGTTTGAGTGAATGAGATGGTAATTATATAATTAACTTCTCATATTTGTAAAAGTAAAGACACTTGTCAAATCCATGTTTGCAGGACTGCATTGCACTGTAGAAATTAACCTAGTGTCTGTCAGATGAATACATGGGAAGGCTCATGCTATTTGTCAGGGAAAATTCATGTTTTCTTTCATTGTGTGTATTCCACATGTGAAAGCAATTCTAGTGCATGATTTCTGCCATACAATGCCTACTTCTTGGTGCTTAATCACACTGTCTGTTCTCATGGTACACCGGTCCCTGTGATCTACTCATTGTGAGAATTTACAAGATAATTGTGTGAAGCTGCCTCTGATTAGGAGTATGTGCCTATGACTTCACGGTTTTGGGGATAAACCTGGAGAAAGGATATCACCCCAAACCCCCAAATAAAATTGCACTTCATCATCAGTGAGAGGCGGGTGTTCGAATATCACACTCCCTTTCCCCTCCCATTCCTCTCTGAATCTGTAATAGTACTGTATAACTGTGACAATGGTTCAATAGATGTAAAACACATGTTGTGCCTTTGTTTATTAACAGAGAATGAGGAAGATGGAGGAGGCCCTTTTCAATTACCAGGACAACTCCAAGGGAAGTCCTGAGCTCTAGTCTTCAACTCCAGCTGAAAAGTCAGACTCCAAAAGGACCAAAATGAACAACAGGTTGCAAAGATTCAGCCTGAATCCACTAATTCTGGCCTATACAGATGGCACTGAAGAAAAGTCTTTCTTAAAAGCCTAAGACAGGGATACTCTCCAATTTTGTAAAAGCCCCAGGCTATATCTTCAAGATAAATTCGAGAAGAAACCTTAAGAGGAGAGATTACCTGGTCTTCAGCATGTCACTACTGGCTAAGAGTGGACATTAAAGGTGCACTTGGAGCTGACCCTATCACAGCTTAATATTAATAATGGCTGAAAGCTGAAGGAGCAGAAGTTAATAAATAGAGCAAATTCACAAAATGGATTGGTGTTAAGTCGGTGTGGTGATTCAGTTCCATCAGAAATCTTAGGAGTGATAGACTGTGAAGAAAGACAGCTGGGACATATTGTTTCTTTTTAGATCTTCCTCCACTGGAAAAGCAAAAGAACAGTCTTTGGTGTCAACTTCATGAACAGTCAAATTTAGGTGAGATAGACAGAAAGAAGAATGCTAGGACATATTGTTTCTTTTTAGATGAACAGTCCTAAGTGTCAACTTCATGAACTCACCAGTGAAAAGATAGAGCTTTAAAATTTCTTTCAAGATTGTGACAGCAGGGAATAGCCTGAATTGGAAAACCATCATGGGGAGAACTGTAACCTGAGCTGTCCAACACCATCATAGGTGCTAAAAGGATTCAACAGACCAGTGGAGCAGAACGTCCCTATGCTTGCCCCAATTTATGGCTTATCTTGTGTTTCCCTCAGTAACAGTCGAAGAAAGGATTTAAGTCTAAAGTGTGGTGTAGGATAACTTATGGAGTAGATATGTGAAGGAGGAGGGTTTATTTAGATTGATGTTTCTGTGGGGATATTGAGTGATGTGTTTGGGTTTTCATAGATAATGTCACTATAATTTGCATATAAACATATTTGAGATGTAAATTGTTGGCAGAATATGAAGCCTGAGTCTTCACTTGACCTCATCAGACATTAATAAAGTATTAGTAGTAAGAGAACAGTTTTTGAGATTGTGATTGTCTTGTACATTGTTGAGAAAGAAATGTCCAACTGGTGTCAAGCATCTTCATGGTGACTGTTACTCTGCTGTTACTGTTGGTTACAGAGATTGTGAAAGTCGGTGTGGTTGTTGTCAAGTATCTTCCATGATGTATGACTTGTCTAACCTGTTGGTGTGATCATTCTTTGTGAATGTTTGTCCAACTGTTGTCAAGATCTTCTCATGTTGTCTTGTTCAACCAGTGTAAAATACAGTTGTTGTTGTTTATGTTCACTACAATGGTACAATTGTCAATGTGATCATTTGTCCAAGTGTCTTGTGTCACTTGAAATAAGTAATGAGATCAAAAATGAGGTTGGCGACCAGAGCACAGTCAGCTGGAAGATGAGAGAACTGCTTTCATTGGTTACTGTGGCTAACTGCCAAGATCTCTCTATATATACATATGGCCTATAAGAGAAATCATCTATAAATAATTCTGTGTAGAACTTAACTTAGGTCTAATTTCTCACAGTGGGGGTACTCGGTGAGCCAAAATTCTGAATGGTTTCTCTACAAGGGTTATGCGAGAATGACTATCAATACCTCTAGACAACACTTGCTGTTACTAACCTGTATCTTTTATAGAGAGATATACTTTATAGAACTTCACTCATTGGAACTTCTGTAAGTCTCTATAAACCCACAAAAAAACCTCACATGTTGTGGGCCCGTATCCGCGATTGAACCCCGGGAACACCCCTAAAGGTGCTCACATGTTGGAGGCCCATATCCGCGATTGAACCCCGGGAACACCCCTAAAGGTGATCACATGTTGTGGACCTGTATCCGCGACTGGACCCTGGGAATAACCTGCTAAAGGGGATCACATATTGTGGACTAATATAGGCAATTAGAACCCTGGGAACACCCCTCAAGGTAATCACATATTGAGTGCTCTATGCACTAATTGAACCCTGGAAATACCTTTTATGGGATTCACATAACGAGGTCTGGCGACTCGGGATGTAAACTATGGGTATACCTTGTCTGGGACTCCTGTGGAGGATACCTATGTTTGTATTAGAATCAGGGAGTAACCTCTCGCAAAATTAAACCTATTGCTTAGAGTTTTATGATGTGGTTAATGGATCTCGTCACATAAATGTGGACAAAAGATCCAGATGTTTAAACTCACAAGTAGATCTCGGGTGGTGGTTGTTTCATTAATGGTGGTAATATTGCATGTATCACTGTTCACAAATGTCACATTGTACAATGTAGTTGAACAAAAATGTTAATTATCTTATGGGTCAACATGTTTGATATACCCATGATAATGTTGTGTTTCAAGATGGGCTGATGTAATGGACTGTGAATAATGTTGTTTAATTTTGTGCATACTGTGTTCACTATGAGTATCAAAGGTACCTGAGAACCAGAAGACACAAATTATTTTTAAATAACATAGACAGCTAATTTCAGGATAAATTTGATTTTTCTTGAGATAAATTAAGACACTTGATCCAGGGAATAAATAGGGGGCCTACTCCATTTTCTAACTTATTGGCTAACATGGGAGAAAGGGGAATTAGTGTATTTACATTTTAATATCACTGCATCACATCATATAGTGGGTACTCAGTTCCTCAGTCCCCATAACATGTTGGCAACACTGAGAGCAGAGAGTGTGAACCCTGATGGAAAAATTGGGCAACCATTAAGACACCTCACTAACCATCTCTCTCAGTATAGTCAGTATTCGTACCGGCTAATGTCCAGTGTCGATTCGACATCTGGGTTTATTCTTCAGTTGTGTAATCTTGTCGGTAGCCCTGATCAAGCTGCTGAGAAAGTAAGCACGATTGAATCTCCAGGAGAAACATCCTTATCAACTCAGTCTCTTGCCATTCCCGAATTAATGGTATTATTAAGCGTACTTGATACGTAATGGACGAGATGAAGGGAGGATTCTACCTGATGTCATGGTCAGTCACTCATGACCCGACCACAGTCTGGTGTCTATAAGACATTAGTCTATTGTTCGATGGTGTGATCTCTGGTGTACTAGGATCCAAGTTACTAGGAGTGAACTCATTGAATCTCCAGGAAGGCCATCAAAATAACTGGACCCCTAGCCATACATATGGAAGTGGAGAGCGTACGCAAAAGTATGTGTCCAGGAAACGATGGATAACCAACCTGATGTCATTGGCGTATCATACGACTAGGAGCATAACGTGGACAACCTGAAAAATTTCATGAAGAGATAAAACAGGATCCGTCTCCGACGTCTGCCGTCAATTCATCCTCAGTTGAGAAAGCATTTCTGCCTGAAATGGTGGAGATTAAAGGACGGACAAAGTTGAGTACAGCTGATGTGATTCCCCTTTTTCATTCTCAATTGGGAAGACCTTTCTGCCGGAAGAAGGTGGGAATGTAAATAAGGATTACTGTCTCCAAACAGTTAACTCTTATATGGTAGAGCTCACCGCAATTCCAGCAGTGACACTCTATACACAATGTCTGCGAAAGTGGACTAACGAAAGATCACTGTTCTCAAACAGCTGACTACTTTCAAGATAAAGATCTCTGCAAGTTCAGCAGTCGACTCTTTATATAATAAGAACCATGCATTCCGCAGTGGAATATTATATTATTACTGATCTGCGAGATGTCTTCACAAGACCTGGCCAGTCTTATCCTCAAAGTCAGTAAAATTGGCTTCCAAATTTCCAGTCAATATTGGGATCTATGAAGCTATACCCACATAATCACACCCCTTCAAAGGTGGCTGTGATAATGACGAACTTCTCTGTGATGGGTGGATTCGCCCAATTAGCCAAAGTAAACGTTTTGCTCATGTGGGAGAGAAAGAACGGATACTCCAGCCACTCAAAAGCATTTCGCTAGAGCATGGCTGAAAACAAGTTGGAAATTCCACCTGGGATTCTAGCTTAGTGGATGTTAGTATAACTGCATCTACCAATTCGGTTGCTACGTTAGAAAATAGAGCAACTAAGGAGAGAAAATGCTGTCACTTCTCACAACAACAAAATAGAGGCCTAACGGAATGAGGAAATCTCAACCAATAAGTGCACCTCTAAATCTATGGTAAGACTACAGAAATAAGTCAAGGAAATATAATGGGAAACTGCTACTATCTGCAGACACAAGAGGCTTATTGGAAAGGTAGACCCTGTGTCCAACGCTAACCAAATCTGCACTTAGTAGATGTTAGTCTTAAGTTCTGCAGCGGCTGCTATACAGTTCACCCGGAAGTGATTGTTTTTGCTCCGGTGATGATCAAAAATTTTAACCCAGTTCCAAATGCCAAGATTACTGTTGGAGAAAGTGTTCAGTTAAATACACTCTCACAGGATTATCATTCTCCAGAGGCGAGGGGAAGAATGAAGTTCTGATAAAAATGAGTGAGAGACATATGGAATTATACCACTCTCATCAGACATATAGAAGTTGACTTAATTGCAAAGCATTAACTTCTCATAATGAATCTCAATGGTACTCATGCTTTGAAAGTGTGTGACTCTGAGAGATCATTCATCATGGACAGGAAAAATAGCATGGAGATTGACTGTGGAGCATTGTCAGAAATGAGTTGGAGAGCAGTTCACTGATAAGTGTGGTCATAACTCTTCATACTTCCAGTGACTAAATGGAACTTCATGCAGGACTAACTTCATGGTCTTTGCAGATGCCACCAAATTCATGACTGATGGATGAATATTGGAGCAGATCTTTCAGGGAAAGAATCAATTGGTTCCATATGCACAGCTCTTGTTGGAGTAATGGGAGATGAGTAAATGATGACACCACTTAAAGGATCTGGGAACTGTGAACGCCTGACCTATCAGTCATTGTATCCATGACAGTTTAATGGGGAGGCTATGTGGCATGATGTCTTCAGACGTTCGCATCCCCAGTCCATTTACATGTCTCAATACTCAGTAGTTAACCACGTAAGCCGTCGTGATGCCCTAACTAAAAATAGAATCGTAGATTCTAGATCGAGAGAGGGTAGATGAATGGTGGGGTCTCAATTTCATTGGGTAACCCTTGGGCTGGTAACGCTCCTTAATACATAATTAGCCCGCCAGTCGAAGCCTTGATTCCATCCCGTAAGGACATGTTCAAGATGCAGTGGTAAAATTTGCCCAAAAACATTCTTTGGGAGGTGGTCATCTGCACTCCAGGTACCTAAATCATTTAATATGTTATGTGTAAACCTGATGAAGTGAGAGAGAGACGAATGGCCGAGTATTTTCTTGAGAAAATGTAAAAAGAAGACAGGACTTCGGTACAGTGACTCTACAACTGCCGCTCAAAACCTGTCATGTCTACCGCAGTGAAACATTCTTACCATGTCTATTGTCTGTCTGATTTGATGATTTGCATATGCTTATGACTGTAAACCACGCTCAATGCATATGGCAAAACCTTTGTGCGCTCTGAACATTCGTTGAGTGCCTATCATGACCATTCTTAACCAAACTGTACATCGCTCTTGAGAGTTACCTTTGGCAGTTATGTTTCAGAATGTGTGATGCTATATACTGCATGTAATTTCTCCCTTATAATGGCTGAGAATGTTTGAGTGAATGAGATGGTAATTATATAATTAACTTCTCATATTTGTAAAAGTAAAGACACTTGTCAAATCCATGTTTGCAGGACTGCATTGCACTGTAGAAATTAACCTAGTGTCTGTCAGATGAATACATGGGAAGGCTCATGCTATTTGTCAGGGAAAATTCATGTTTTCTTTCATTATGTGTATTCCACATGTGAAAGCAATTCTAGTGCATGATTTCTGCCATACAATGCCTACTTCTTGGTGCTTAATCACACTGTCTGTTCTCATGGTACACCGGTCCCTGTGATCTACTCATTGTGAGAATTTACAAGATAATTGTGTGAAGCTGCCTCTGATTAGGAGTATGTGCCTATGACTTCACGGTTTTGGGGATAAACCTGGAGAAAGGATATCACCCCAAACCCCCAAATAAAATTGCACTTCATCATCAGTGAGAGGCGGGTGTTCGAATATCACACTCCCTTTCCCCTCCCATTCCTCTCTGAATCTGTGATAGTACTGTATAACTGTGACAATGGTTCAATAGATGTAAAACACATGTTGTGCCTTTGTTTATTAACAGAGAATGAGGAAGATGGAGGAGGCCCTTTTCAATTACCAGGACAACTCCAAGGGAAGTCCTGAGCTCTAGTCTTCAACTCCAGCTGAAAAGTCAGACTCCAAAAGGACCAAAATGAACAACAGGTTGCAAAGATTCAGCCTGAATCCACTAATTCTGGCCTATACAGATGGCACTGAAGAAAAGTCTTTCTTAAAAGCCTAAGACAGGGATACTCTCCAATTTTGTAAAAGCCCCAGGCTATATCTTCAAGATAAATTCGAGAAGAAACCTTAAGAGGAGAGATTACCTGGTCTTCAGCATGTCACTACTGGCTAAGAGTGGACATTAAAGGTGCACTTGGAGCTGACCCTATCACAGCTTAATATTAATAATGGCTGAAAGCTGAAGGAGCAGAAGTTAATAAATAGAGCAAATTCACAAAATGGATTGGTGTTAAGTCGGTGTGGTGATTCAGTTCCATCAGAAATCTTAGGAGTGATAGACTGTGAAGAAAGACAGCTGGGACATATTGTTTCTTTTTAGATCTTCCTCCACTGGAAAAGCAAAAGAACAGTCTTTGGTGTCAACTTCATGAACAGTCAAATTTAGGTGAGATAGACAGAAAGAAGAATGCTAGGACATATTGTTTCTTTTTAGATGAACAGTCCTAAGTGTCAACTTCATGAACTCACCAGTGAAAAGATAGAGCTTTAAAATTTCTTTCAAGATTGTGACAGCAGGGAATAGCCTGAATTGGAAAACCATCATGGGGAGAACTGTAACCTGAGCTGTCCAACACCATCATAGGTGCTAAAAGGATTCAACAGACCAGTGGAGCAGAACGTCCCTATGCTTGCCCCAATTTATGGCTTATCTTGTGTTTCCCTCAGTAACAGTCGAAGAAAGGATTTAAGTCTAAAGTGTGGTGTAGGATAACTTATGGAGTAGATATGTGAAGGAGGAGGGTTTATTTAGATTGATGTTTCTGTGGGGATATTGAGTGATGTGTTTGGGTTTTCATAGATAATGTCACTATAATTTGCATATAAACATATTTGAGATGTAAATTGTTGGCAGAATATGAAGCCTGAGTCTTCACTTGACCTCATCAGACATTAATAAAGTATTAGTAGTAAGAGAACAGTTTTTGAGATACATGTCTCTGTGATTGTCTTGTACATTGTTGAGAAAGAAATGTCCAACTGGTGTCAAGCATCTTCATGGTGACTGTTACTCTGCTGTTACTGTTGGTTACAGAGATTGTGAAAGTCGGTGTGGTTGTTGTCAAGTATCTTCCATGATGTATGACTTGTCTAACCTGTTGGTGTGATCATTCTTTGTGAATGTTTGTCCAACTGTTGTCAAGATCTTCTCATGTTGTCTTGTTCAACCAGTGTAAAATACAGTTGTTGTTGTTTATGTTCACTACAATGGTACAATTGTCAATGTGATCATTTGTCCAAGTGTCTTGTGTCACTTGAAATAAGTAATGAGATCAAAAATGAGGTTGGCGACCAGAGCACAGTCAGCTGGAAGATGAGAGAACTGCTTTCATTGGTTACTGTGGCTAACTGCCAAGATCTCTCTATATATACATATGGCCTATAAGAGAAATCATCTATAAATAATTCTGTGTAGAACTTAACTTAGGTCTAATTTCTCACAGTGGGGGTACTCGGTGAGCCAAAATTCTGAATGGTTTCTCTACAAGGGTTATGCGAGAATGACTATCAATACCTCTAGACAACACTTGCTGTTACTAACCTGTATCTTTTATAGAGAGATATACTTTATAGAACTTCACTCATTGGAACTTCTGTAAGTCTCTATAAACCCACAAAAAAACCTCACAGCGACCATAATCTACAACCAGTCCGGAAAGAGTGCACACAGACGTGAACATTGCCGGTGTTGGAGATGCCATCGGTAATGCATCTCTCTACCACCAAACATAAAGAAACAAAAACTAGGCAAGTGAAATATTGCATCCACGTTAAACTACATAACTCTCTTATGGGCTGCATTGTAGAGCTCGCGTGTAGTTACCTGCACTTGATCTGGCCAGGACCATAACCAGAGGTACGCCTAGTTACTTCAGATTTCGCCAATATGTCTCAAACAAGACAAGCTGCCGAAGCTTTCGGATTAGCAAAACATTGCTTTAAGTCTCCGTCTCTCAAGGCTTTGATCCTAGACAATTTTCCGTCCAGGGATTAGGACATGATCCGCACTGCCATGAAATGTAGACTTTATGCACTAGGATAAGGCATATACATTCCTATCGGTGCGCCTTTGCCTGAAGGTGCACGCACAATGCGGGTTTCAATGCGGTAAATCATAAACGTTATGTTTCTAGTCATATAGTATGCAACCTGATATTCTGAGATAAGTAGCGCATTTATAACAAAAACAAACAATCCCACTTTGCTGTGACTGTTTTTGTTTTAGTTATTTTCACATTCCATTGGTCTGACACTATGCCATAATGTAGATACTGCAGTGTCTTCCCCGTTGTTATATATTGTTTTGTGCATATATATGTTTGCTGATGAAGGCTGGTAGCAGCTAGTCGTCATTTGTCTTCGTAATGGTGTTCTTTGTCGCTGCATTACATTGCTTTTTTTTACATTGTAAGTCGTTTCATAAAGGGACACATGTATAACAGTCATTTCTTTAGTAAACGGGAGACGAAAATGTTTAATTGGCGCATGTGAAGGCGTTTTGATTGAGAGAAAATGTATGAATTATGTTTGAATTAAGTTTTACGAAAATACTACAAACAATTTAACTGTAGACTGCAACGTTTTAGAAACGTAGCGAAAGTAGCCTTTAGCAAGATGAAAAACATTTTGACCAATAAAAAGATGCCAATTGAAACGAGAGAAAGAGTGTTGAGGGGATACATAGAGCCTGTTCTTTTGTATGGATGTGAAACTTGGACAATGAGCAGTCAAGCTGAAAAACATCTGATGGCTGCAGAAATGTGGTTTCTGAGAAAAATTCAAAGAGTACCATGGTAAGCTGGGAAAACCAATGACCAAGAACTACAAGAGACAAATGAAAATGGTAAATTGATTTGGGAAATTACAGTCAACATTTGTTGGACATGTTATGAGAAGAAATGGTGGGAGAACTTGGTGACAACTGGCAAGCTCGAGGGGAACAGACCTAAGAGGAAGACAGAGAGGAAAATACCTGGATGGCTTGGCCACATGGCATGGAGGAGACAGGAACACTGAGCTGATCCACGACTCTGCTGATCGATTGAAATGGCGAGGCATGACCGCCCACGCTTTCCGGCATGGCACATCGGTTTTCAGCTGAGCTGTTGTGTAACTGGCTTCAACTCATTACGTCTCGTCTTTCAGTCATTATGACTCCATGTGGATACCTGCCATACTGTACACGTCGGGATCAAGACCGTAGCCTAATACCAGCCAGTCTGAATATGCAACTCTGGACCATAGTCTGGTTACATCCCAGCTTGCCTCTGTGTGGCTGTGAAGTTGTAGCATCTGTCTTTCATACCCCACTAATTTGTGGACCTGGAGAGGGGATGAACGGCTCTGTCAAACAGTTTCCATGCTGAGTATACTTTGGAACTAGGTCGATAGAAAGATCTCTATACCGATCCGACTACTATAGATCAAATTCCGAAAGAAAAAAAAAGAATTCATGAATTCTCGAGATAGAAAGAAATCAGCCATACTAACAAGAAACCTACCAAGCTAACGACCGATTCAGTTAACTAGCCTATCTAGCGCACAATTCACAGAACAAACCAAAATAGCCAACAATTCATGGAACCGGCCAAAACTAACAAATGAACCAAGGAATCAGCCAAACAAACGAACATCCCAATGAGCAAGCCTATCAAACTAACATTCAACTAACCAACCAAACTTGGGAACAATTCAAGGAACCCGCCAAACTAACGAATGAATCAAGGAATGAGCTAAATTAATGAACGATCCAAGTAATCAATCAACTTAACGAACGTCCCATGAAACAAGCCTATCTAGCAAACAATTCAACGAACCAATCAAACTTAGAAGAATTCAAAGAACAAACTGACCTAACGACCAATAAAAGGATCTATGAAAACATGGTGGGTCCTAGAGGGAAAAAAAATACCGAACGATCCATGGAACCAACCAAGCTAACAAGTAATTTATGGAACCAAACAAATAAACAAACAATTCATGGAACCAACAAAACTAACGAAAGATCAATGGAACCAACCAAACTAAAGAACAAGTCATGGAATCAACATCATAGACCCAATCAAACTAACGAACAAGTCATGGAAACCACAAACCAACGATCAATTAATTGAACCAACCAGACTATCGAACAATTCATAGAGCCAACCAAACTAACAAACAATTCCT
Source organism: Cepaea hortensis (assembly GCA_963921405.1). Classification (NCBI taxonomy): domain Eukaryota; kingdom Metazoa; phylum Mollusca; class Gastropoda; order Stylommatophora; family Helicidae; genus Cepaea; species Cepaea hortensis. Next base: position 88,900,199 of record OY992888.1, read on the forward strand.
ATAACTAACCAAGCTAACGAACTATTCATGGAACCAACCAAACTAACAAACAATTCATGGAACCAACCAAACCAACGAACAATTCATATAAATAACCAAGCTAACGAACCATTCATGGAACCAACCAAACTAACAAACAATTCATGGAACCAACCAAACTAACAAACAATTCATATAACTAACCAAGCTAACGAACCATTCATGGAACCAACCAAACTAACAAACAATTCATGGAACCAACCAAACTAACAAACAATTCATGGAACCAACTTAACTAACAAACAATTCATGGAACCAACCAATCTTACGAACAATTCATATAACTAACCAAGCTAACGAATCATTCGTGGAACCAACCAAACTAACAAACAATTCATGGAACCAACCAAACTTACGAACAATTCATATAACTAACCAAGCTAACGAACCATTCATGGAACCAACCAAACTAACAAACAATTCATGGAACCAACCAAACTAACGAACAATTCCTATAACTAACCAAGCTAACGAACAATTCATGGAACCAACCAAACTAACAAACAATTCATGGAACCAACCAATCTTACGAACAATTCATATAACTAACCAAGCTAACGAATCATTCGTGGAACCAACCAAACTAACAAACAATTCATGGAACCAACCAAACTTACGAACAATTCATATAAATAAACAAGCTAACGAACCATTCATGGAACCAACCAAACTAACATACAATTCATGGAACCAACCACACTAACAAACAATTCATGGAACCAACCAAACTAACAAACAATTCATATAAATAACCAAGCTAACGAATCATTCATGGAACCAACCAAACTAACAAACAATTCATGGAACCAACCAAACTTACGAACAATTCATATAACTAACCAAGCTAACGAATCATTCGTGTAACCAACCAAACTAACAAACAATTCATTGAACCAACCAAACTTACGAACAATTCATATAACTAACCAAGCTAACGAACCATTCATGGAACCAACCAAACTAACAAACAATTCATGGAACCAACCAAACTAATGAACAATTCATATAACTAACCAAGCTAACGAACCATTCATGGAACCAACCAAACTAACAAACAATTCCTGGAACCAACCAAACTAACGAACAATTCATGGAACCAACCAAACTAACAAACAATTCATATAAATAACCAAGCTAACGAACCATTCATGGAACCAACCAAACTAACAAACAATTCATGGAACCAACCAAACTAACAAACAATTCATGGAACCAACCAAACTAACAAACAATTCATATAAATAACCAAGCTAACGAACCATTCGTGGAACCAACCAAACTAACAAACAATTCATGGAACCAACCAAACTATCAAACAATTCATGGAACCAACCAAACTAACAAACAATTCATGGAACCAACCAAACTAACAAACAATTCATGGAACCAACCAAACTAACAAATAATTCATATAAATAACTAAGCTAACGAATCATACGTGGAACCAACCAAACTAACAAACAATTCATGGAACCTACCAAACTAACGAACAATTCCAAGAACCGGCTAACTAACACCCTATCCAAAGAGACAACCAAACAAGCACGTTTTATTTTCCGCATGTATTGTTTTAGGTGTTGCTTGTCTTGTTGCTTTGTTACTAGAACCATGAACGGGATCCTCCAATTCTAGGCTATAGCACGTTGTAAATCGTGAAGACTGTTGTTAGATTATGTGTGGAGAGTTCCAAAGGCTTTTCTTGGCGTAGCCATCATTCTGGCTGTCTAGTTTTAGCCCAGAAAAAGGCAGTGCGTTTAATTAATGGTGAAAAGCTTACCAACAATTCTAACCTACATAAACGTCTTCGGTTACTGCCACTCCACAAACGCCTACTTTTTAATAAGGCCACACTAATTCACAAAATCATATTTCAAAATGCTCCAAGCTACCTTTGGCCATTGTTTAAATATAACGCTAGACATAGCGAACGACTAAATATACTTCATGTCCCTAAACCTAGGATAGACTTATATAAAACAAGCTTAGCATACTCTGCCGCTCCGTTGTGGAACAATCTTCCACAAGAAATCAAAGACACCACCAATTATTATACATACATTCGCAACCTGTTTGAACACTACCTCAAAACAGACTACATTCCCCCATAAACAAAAATACAAAAAGACAATAATAATGGTAAGTTATTTCAAACGACAACTAGCCAAAAAACGTTCTCTTATGTATGGCAAGTTACACCCTCCTTAGGTATTTATAATGCCCATGTTAAACACTGCCTCCGTGAGTCATTTGTTATTGATTATTTTTCATGCGTTTTTATGCTATTGTTCTTTTGTTGTAAAAATTTGCTTCATAAGTGATGTTGAATGAAAGAATGTATGAGAGGAAATAGAGAAGAAGGGCAGAATGTCAGACGGGCCTACGTGCCCAATTCTTAACTTTTTGAACATGAAGACTTTCATTCGTTCGTTCGTTCGTTCATTCCTGACAGGTCCATAGGTTCTCAGATCCCCTCTCTCCCCCCCCCCCCCCCCCCATCATATGCATCAGCGTCCGGTGGCTAATAGTGCCAGTTCTGTGTTGGTTGGCGATATTTTCCCGATGTACCTCTTGTGTCTGGCCGTGCCAATTCTTACTCCCAAGTCTTTCATCCTGGACAGCGATGTGGATTCACTGACGTCAAAGTCCTCTGTTCTTGGCATATCTTTAAGGACGTTACTAACATCGGCACGATCCATGGGCTGGCAATCTACAGGGGGTGCAGAGGCAGCCAGTTTATCAGCTCATTTCCGTTCGACTCCCGCATGTCCCGGGACGAAGTTGAAGGTGACTTTACGGACAACAGACTTCCGCATGTCCCGGGACGAAGTTGAAGGTGACTTTACGGACACTCACAATGGTTGCATGCTTCCTTCCATTCAGCAGGGGCAACTTAATGGTCATGAGCCTGTCGTTTATAGCCTTTGGAAATCAAGCTAATTTGCCGACCAGGGCCGACTTAATGGCAAATCCCACACCGGATTGGCGTCTTTCCTCGCTTTTCCTTCCACTCCAGAAAAATAAAATGTGTAGCCGGCATCTATTTCACAGATTTCGCCTTCTTCTGCAAGTCGTGTCTCGGTCAAGGCTGCAATGTCGATGTTGTACCTGCCCAGCTCTCTCCCAATCAGAGCTGTTCGTCTCTCTGGACCCGACGCGCCATCTCTATCAAGTAGGGTGCGTACATTCCAAGTTCCAATTGTTAAGGGAATATGGTTTCATCTTTTAGCGTTACTTGTTTTATCTTTGTTTGCATGCCGACCGCAGTTAGGGTACCCACCAACCGCGGCTAGCTGGTTAGGTAGTGATGGAGCAGACAATGTTTAGGGCACCTTTTCTAGCCCCTTCCTCATGCTATGGAGGTGAGCAGTGTGTTCTTATAGAGGGCTGCTCAGTCGCTCAGGGGGCTGCCGAATTCTACTGCTGCTCCGGTCGGTAGAAGACGACCATATGGCCTGAGCCGCCTGTGTGCAGGTCTGCGACAACGGCTGTCAGCGTATCCACGCCTTCTGCTTCGCCGCTCGCCCATCGCCACAGGGCTTGAAGGTAATATATGACGTTGGATGATGAATGACTTGCGCGATGACTTGGATTAAAGTGAGGAAGAGTTGCGCAATTCGTCGACCTCACTCTCTCGCCTGAGTCCATCTGAGTCCAGTGGCAAGACAAGTCGAGACGACTGGAGACGAATACAGGTGCAGTGGATGTCCAGGGCGCTTTACGTGCCTTGCCGTGCTCATTACGTTCCACAACGCTTTGCAGGTAAACGCCGTCTTGCCCGTTCAATCAGGAATGATTTCTTCCGCGCAGTCTGCCGAATCCTGCCTTCACATGCTGGGTAGCCATAGCCTTGTTTACCGCTTGGTTTGACAACAAATCGGTTACCCACGCCTGGTTTAGCCAGCCTCTCACAGCTTTTTCCCGGGGAATGGGGGGGGGGGTGGCCGCTGTCGCATGCAGACAGCTACTAGGAGCCACAGGCGCGAGCTGGGTGTCAGCCTTGGACCAGTGAGGGATGGGTCCTGAAAAGGACGTGAGAATCATCCTTACCAAAGGTGCTACCAATGCCTGACACCCCGTACCCCCCAATGCGGATGATACAGTCGTGATTGCAGACAATGCGCACGATTTGCAACATTTAGTAGATGTGGTTGCTGTACACAGTGAACAACTAGGGTTAGGATTAAATTGTAAGAAGAAACATATTGTGGTCGTCACTGTGACGAACGAAATACCACAATGTAATATACAAGTAAATGGGAATATTCTTAAACAAGTGAATCGGTACATTTATCTCAGAACAGTCATAATATATGATGGTAGATGCCTAAGAGAGGAGAGATGAGAACAGGAATTGTCATTGCGAAGGTAGCCTTTTGCAAGATGAAAAACATAATTACCAATAAAATAATATCATTTGAAACGGAAAAAAACGAGTGTTGAAGTGCTACATAGAACATATACTTTTGTATGGATGTGAAGCGTGGAAAATGAGCAGACAAGCTGAAAAACATCTGATTTCTGTGGAAATGTGGTTTCTGAGGAAAATGCAAAAAGTCATGAATAGACAGAAAAACGAATGACCATGTCCTTCAAGAAACAAAAGATCGTAAACTGATTAGAGACACTATACGTGCACAGCCACAATGTCTTAGGCATGCTAAGAGAAGAAATTTACCGGAGAACTTGGTGACAACTGGCCAGATCGAAATGAAGAAACCAAGGGGATGACTGAGAAGAATACCTGAATGGTGTCAGGGTCTTGTATGTAAGCAATAGTGTAATTGCCTGTATGTAAGCAATAGTCAGTGTAAGCAATAGCTGAGGTCAAGGACAGTAGGAGACACCACGGCTTGGCCAACGGACGATCAGGCAAGAAGCCCGTGGACAGACCCACGTGATGTGGGAAGGTCAAGGAGGAGAGAGTCAGTGTGTGTGAGACAGCGGATAGAGACGGACGTGTGGAGAATAGCGAGAGATAGAACGATCGAACGATAGTGTTGTGACGGATAGATGAGATGAACGTTGTGTATTGATATTCGAGGAATGTACTAACTGTGATATGTGCGAGATGATGTGAGACTGTGATTGCGAAGGGTCATACGGGCGACAGTGTAAATATCGCCCAGGTGGATGTGAGCTAGCGTTTGGCTGCCTGTGTAGAATGATTGCTTAATCGTACGCGAGTTGACGGTGGAGTGAGAACATAATGTTATACTGTAATCTAATGTAATAAAGGTTGTTCAGGAGACAGCTCCTGCGAGTTTCCGATTGCAGTCATGTGTTATTAGTATATGTGTCGTGGACGTTGTAATTTGCCTGTCCAAGTCCAGTGAGCTAGAAGGAGAAGATAGTTAGGACTCTGACAGGTACAATGGTGTCAGAAGTACACACGAACCACATACCCAAGTAAAATGCATAAAAGAACGCTACTTATCTAAAGAAGAAGATCTATTGAATAAGATTTATAAGAAAATGTAAATCAGATATGTGTTAATAAAATCAGAACGAAAATAACGTCATTTCTTTCCACAGCAGGTTTCAATTCTACAAAGCGACCGACGTCACCAGAACAGGTCAACTGTAACCAGCACGAGAATCACGTTCCTGTACATCAAGCGTTCGAGTAAACAGCAGATAAAGATAAGTTGATTAATTTTGATTGCTAATTACCCAAATCTGCATTCTTTGATTTCTTTGTATAAATATCATCATTAGTAGAGTTAAATATCAAGTAACAGAAAATGATGTCGGATGATGAACACATTCCAGATCAATCAGATTTCTGGGGCACAAAACATTACAGAAAGTTGCAACACTTTTTCGAGGGTACACGGGCACAAGACAAAGCAAATTGTAATAGAAAACATGACCTAATACGTGATTGGACACAGGAATTTGAGAAGAAAATGCAAGACTATAAAATTCCAAAAACTCGCTGGTACAATAAAAAGTAAAAAACTACATGAGCTCATACCAGATATGTCAAGGGCAGACTATGAATATTATAAAACAAACATATTAAAACACTATGTGAACTACTTCGACACTCTAAAATTAGAGGTACAAAATCTGAATCCGGCCCCAGACAAGTCGTTCACCCAGTATATACAGGAAATAGAAGACTTTTCCGCAATCACATCCGAAAAAAAACTCCGGATGAACGAAGAAGAAGAAGAAGACTTTTGCAGGAAGCTAGCATTCGAAATTAAACATACAGACAACAATCAAGAAGCAATAAATTTCTTATTAATGGAAACACTTAAAGCAACACTCCCAGCCGAATGCGGACAATATTTAGAAGAACACAACACAGAGCCTATCAAAGAATTACTAGAAAAATGCCGCGAATATTACAACCAAAGTATGAACCTTGTTAAGAACACTCAACAGAAGAGTACTGTAAGGGCAACGGCATCTTCATCCACAGATTGTCAAAACAAACCACAGAAAACAAAACCAGTACTGTGCAAACATTGTAGCACTCCACATACAGAAAATGGAATATGCGATAAGAATCCCACCTATCAAGAATACCTGAACACTATTATAGCACAAAAACTGGGATAGGTAAATCAGAGGAAATATAGAACCAAATGTCATTTTTGTTTTGCTTTTGGGCACAGACGTTTTGAATGTGATGGATTGAAACAACTACAAACAGCAAAAGCAAATGCAGCCACAAATAGTACAACAGACAGTTCAGCAAAGAACCTAGAAAAAGTAAACATCACAGATACGAAAACAAGTAGAACAAACACTACAAATACAGAACAGACGGAGTTTTACCCAACAGACTTCGTACCATATTTCAATAATGTTGTTAACATCAGTCAGCCTCACTCCGTAGTAAAAGAGGGTAATACTCAACCAGAAAGGGAGGAAATGAACAAAACCTCCAGACTATCGGTAGGAAAACTAACATTCCATGAGGCATACATTAATGACACAGTATGCACATGTGTACGCGACATAGGGTCCTGTCTTATCGGTCTTCGTAAGACCCTAGCTGATCCTAAAGACTACCTAGATGAGTACATCTATTGCAGAACTGTTTCAGGGACAGTAGAGAAATATCCTATAGCATGGGCCAATATAAAATCACCTTTCCTATCAGGCAGAGTAACTTGCGCATTATTAGACAATCCATGCTGCGATTTATTAATTGGAAATGTATTAAATGTAATAGACCACACATAGTCCAAAGCCCAGACATGGCAGAAAGTTAACACCCCAACAAACACTGCCTTAACCACACCACTCATCATACAACAACATGATGAACAGACCAAAGTACCACACCAGACCAACTTAACTACCATTTCACAACAAGAAAAAACAGAAACTGGTGTTTATCCACAAAGAAAAGAAGTTACCGATAACAAACATCTTACAAGTGCGGTAAAAGATCACAAATCATCATGGTACATGCTATACCTCCTGTTAACGACACACGCGCGCAAGTGCACAAAATGGATAATTCTACTCGCACTACTTATATTAACTGCAAAACAGATGACATTATTCATGACAAACCAGCTAACTTCGATACTTACATCATTACTGATAAACCAAAGTTTGTTGTTACCACGGATAAGCACTATTGCAAACCAACTCATACACATACTTATGCTGAGCAATGCAAAACATCAGTCGGTGGAATTACTGACGAAAATCAGCAAGAAAGTAACCTACACATTTTGGAATACATACACAAATTGCATAGCAGTGTACAAACATGTACGATTGCAGTTCAAGACTATACATGGTGTATTATTATTATTATTATTTGAACTATTGTATATATACACACATGTACGAGTGCAGGTTTGGAGATGGCACTCAAAATGATCTCAACATTAAATTTGTAAATCCCCACCCGTCGGAAAATTAATTTTAACCGTAACCCACTTTATATCCTTAGATCGAGTAACTCCAGAATTGCCTTGTCTGCTGTACGACTCCAGCGCTATGATACTAGCACACTTCATTGTATAGACCAACATAAAAGGTCCTTCAGAGTGAAAATTGTCATCGGCAGAACAGTAAGACTCAACATGTGATTTCAAGTATCTAACAGTAAGCTATACCCATATTGACTTTGTTTCAAACGAATATCTACAGAGTCCACATTTAGAAATCGACCAACAACGACAAGAACTTCACAAGTACAGACATCCATTCCCAGTGACCAGTTTAATTAACCAGATGCCAACCTACGAACTATGCCAAAAACAGTCACAGACAGACGCACCATGGCTACACTCATAAGTAAGGCCACCGAACTTAAAACATTAATACATATTTTACATGTGTGAACTCCAATGATTTTACAGAACGGACTTACAAATTGTCCAAACTTGGTGCAAATTCATAACACTATGCAGAGGAAAGGACAATATCAGTATATACAGAGTACGTCAATAATCGGTTGAGAAGGAAGAAATGCCAAACATTCCAGCACCGCAATGAACATTGAACACCGGTAATTTAATTACGTGTGCATAATTTTCACAGGACAAGAACAGTATCGTATAAGTGCATAAAGGCAGCGACGATGAACATTTTATTGTAAATTTATTAATTGCATGACATCCAATGTCTAATTTTATTATTATAGTAGTTTGTATTGTTAGAATGTGATAGACATATAAGCGTAAGTACAGCTGTGAAAGTTATAAGTTGTAATGCTGAGAATCAACGCCTGGCAATCCCAATACGCGAGTGTTACCAAACTTGCCTTCACGTATGGTGGATAGACCGACGAATGACGCTTAGCAATAGTGTTACAAAACTAATACCACAATATTGTAACAAGAAGGAACATACCAACAGGGGTATACCAACCAAAGAGATTAATAATAACTCTCCAAAACAGTAAACGAGGTGTGCCCAAAAAGGGAAACAAGTCAAGGTCTGACATAAAAAGAGGTAAGAGGGACTATTACATACATGAAGTATATTCGAACCATAACCACAACAGTGACATAGCGTGCTCATAAAGAGAATCGATTAGAGTGCACTAAGTAGAGACGAGGGGGACGACGTCTAAATAGATGGAAAATCTAAGAATGTTGTAATAGGAAGTTGTAGCCTTATTCTAGGCGTGAATCAATGGAGAATCCTTAAACCAGCATAGCCACAATAACTATGAGATGATAGTACACAGCGAATCGATTGGGAAACATGAACAGAATGTAATGTCACGGAGTGGGGATTGAAGAATATAACGAGGTATGGCAAGTAGACCCAACCAGAAGATTTGCCAGACCACGACAAAATGTTGAGAGAAACATCAGTACTGAAAAAGAGAGAACAATAGTTATACTTAATCTCGAAAATGACCAGAGTAAAAAGAGACGCAAGCGTATACTGATGATCATACAGTCCCCTGACAAGGTTAAAAAGATGTATCAAGAGTAACAACAACAGAATGTGTCACATTTCCAAGAGAAAGTGCCACATTGTTTGCGCGGGGGGAGAGTGTCAGGGTCTTGTATGTAAGCAATAGTGTAATTGCCTGTATGTAAGCAATAGTCAGTGTAAGCAATAGCTGAGGTCAAGGACAGAAGGAGACACCACGGCTTGGCCAACGGACGATGAGGCAAGAAGCCCGTGGACAGACCCACGTGATGTGGGAAGGGCAAGGAGGAGAGAGTCAGTGTGTGTGAGACAGCGGATAGAGACGGACGTGTGGAGAATAGCGAGTGATAGAACGATCGAACGATAGTGTTGTGACGGATAGATGAGATGAACGTTGTGTATTGATATTCGAGGAATGTACTAACTGTGATATGTGCGAGATGATGTGAGACTGTGATTGCGAAGGGTCATACGGGCGACAGTGTAAATATCGCCCAGGTGGATGTGAGCGAGCGTTTGGCTGCCTGTTTAGAATGATTGCTTAATCGTACGCGAGGTGATGGTGGAGTGAGCACGTAATGTTATACTGTAATATACTGTAATAAAAAGTTGTTCAGGAGACAGCTCCTGCGAGTTTCCGATTGCAGTCATGTGTTATTAGTATATGTGTCGTGGACGTTGTAATTTGCCTGTCCAAGTCCAGTGAGCTAGAAGGAGAAGATAGTTAGGACTCTGACAAATGGCTTGTCCACTTGGCATGGTCGAGCTAACATCATGGAGCTGATACACGACTCTAGTGATCGAGTGAGATGGCATAACATGACTGCCCACGCTTATCGACATGGCACATGATGGATTGATGGATGGATGGATGGTCTCTTTCTCTCTCTCTCTCTCTCTCTCTCTCTCTCTCTCTCTCTCTCTCCTTAACATCTACTGCCAACAATCAATAATGTCTCTAACACACGCATTTCAACCATCTATACTATCTTAAAAGCAAGAATGACAAACACATTACAATATCTCTAACACCCGAAAGATACATATTGTATACTATCTCTAACAAACGTGTGTCAAATACTCAATACTAACTCTAATACATACTGTCAAACACTTAATCCTATCTCTAACACACAAATGACAATTACTCTATATTACCTCAAACACAAAACGTCAACAACACTTTGCTGTTTCTAAAACCTAATGCAAAATACCCTACTCTCTCTCTCTCTCTCTCTCTCTCTCTCTCTCTCTCTCTCTCTCTCTCTCTCTCTCTCTCTCTGTCTTGATAACACCTGCTGTCTGACACTCTATACTATCTCTAACACACGAATGTCAAACACTCTATACTATCTATTGCACTTAATGGTAAACAACCTTTATTATTTTCAACAAATAATGGCAAGCAGTCAATAGAATATCTAACGATTAACGTCAAAATATCTATAATACCCATTATATCTAACAGCAAACGCGCTATACTATCTCAAACATACTGTCACACATTGTATTATATATTTAACACGCGGATGTCAAACATTCAATATTATCTCACCCACCTAATTCCAACCGCTCCATATTATCTATAGCACACAAATGTCAAACATCATATATTATCTCTAACACCAAATGTCAACCACTATATATTACCTCTAACACACAAATGTCAACCACTTTATATTATCTCTAACACACAAATGTCAAACACTTTATATTATCTCTAACACACAAATGTCAAACAAACTACATTGTCTCTAACACACAAATGTTAGAGGCATGCCGGTGTCATGGAGAATGAACAAGCGGACAGATTGGCTGGGACGGCAAAACTTGGTGGAGTATTGATGCATGACAAGACAGACGTGGTTGCGGCCTTGTGGGTGCACGTGTACACCTCGGAGGAGCAAATGGATCACCATAGTCTGGTAAGAATGAGGCAGCGAGGTGTGACGAGGGGATCTGGACGACGCTCGACGCTCAGAAGAAAGGCGAGACGGACATACAATCTGATTGCTACTGGAACTATTAGTGTTGGAACTCTTCGCTGGCTGCTGAGGATGGGGACGGAGCGCTTAAGGGAATGTCCCGAATGCTGTGATGTCGGTTCCTAAATCAATCAATCAATCAATCAATCTAACACACAAGGAAATATTCTTTAGTCGCATATTGTAAGAGAATGTAAAAAAATATTCTTTACTAGTAGATTGCAACAAAATGTCTAGCTGAAAGTTCTAACTAGCAAGTGCAGTGAACAGAAAACATGGCGCTTGCTTTCATCCCCACAAGAACGAAAAATTAGACTATGATCATTTGTAAATATTTTAAACATTACATTGACATTATTATAAATATAAACCTTGTATTACCTTAACTTCAAGAATTGATTCACCACACATTGAAAGCTTTGCCTGCCCGAGGACCTAGAACACTGCTTGGCTTCAACGCACTAGGTGGTGAACGGCTCAGAATGCTAAGATAGAACAATCATTCCCCCCCCCCCCAATTGTGCCTAGAGGGTCTGCTTGCTGGCTGTTCGTCCGGCTTTAGGCAATCGCTCATTGGTTGGTATCGCCTGCTGAGCGACGTGGGTGTATGGGGTGTGGAAATGGTCAGAAATGTTAAGTCCAAGGCCGTGAGGTGGCTGGAAATATCTCACACATAGATTAATTAATTATTATGAGATGAATTCAGTAGTTCACTGCTTTCTTAATTCCTGCACACACACACACACACACACACACACACACACACACACACACACACACACACACATCCACACATGTAGACACACATATATATCCCAGTATTGATCTACAGTAGCGTTTAAACATTGAATTAACAGAGTGTACAACATGATTTCTCATATCATCTCATCTCACCTCACCATGTTCCTCTTGTACCTTGCGGTGTCGAGGTGAAGTATAAACATCGTGAGAGTGCTTGATTATAGGCTTCATGTATCGATATTCCCATGGATTCGGCTATTCCATCTGTCCATCGTGTACGTGGTCACCCTTTCTCCTCTGCTTCCCTCTGGTCTGTACAACATTGCTTGCTGTGGTATACTGTTAGTTGGTAACCTAGTTACATGGCGAAACCATTTGACTTGCTGCCTTCTAATAACATCTAGCGCTGCTATAACCTACACTTTAGTCCTGATTTCTTCATTTCTGAAATCAGGACTTTCATTAAATATGAATAAAATAGATCATCTGTAATATCAAAGAAACAAATTACACCAACATGTTGTATAGCACTAGAAGCAACATGCTTAATGAGGCAGATATATGTACATATCCAGGGACTATTATAAAGTCACATGAGGCATGCGCATTAGAGATTAAGAGCAAAAGCTGCAATATTGGAAATGAAAAGTATAATATGCAATAAGTCACTACAATTTAATTTGAGAAAAATGTTGCTGAAATGTTATACAGAACATGTATGAATAAATCATGGAGTGGCTAGAAGCAGATGTAATATGTTGTTACTAGCTTTCATTCAGAATGAGACGAACGATATGCTTAGGTCATGTGACAAGAAACAAGGCATTTGAGAAAATACTGACAACTGGACATATAAGTGGGATCAGAGGCAGAGGCGAACCCACAGAAGTAATGTAGGATGGACTGACACGGCAACTTGGAGGAGTATCATCAACAGCGAGGATGATCTGTCGACTAACTAACTAACTAACTAACATAGTTGATCCAGAACATCAAGGAGCCAGATCTGTGGTGAGACAGATTTGTTCTATGAGAAGTTAGACTGTGGTCAAGGCAGTAATAACATCTGACAACATGTATATACTCCGGCAATTTAAATGCTCATGTGGGCTAGGATTCCAGTTCATGGTCATTGTGCCTTTGAAAATACAACACCGATCGCATGAATGGCAATGGGCAAAGGCTGCTGGAGCGTAGCACCAGAAACGACCTATGTAATGTATACACACTCTTTTGTTAAAACAAAAGAGCGGCATAAGGCCACATGGAAACACACAATATCTGGTCATTGACAATAGGTAGACTTCATCATCACAGATGGGTCAGCACGAAATGCTGTTCGAAATGGAGTAGCGGGAGTGTATATAGAATACCCAAATAACACTAGAGACACGGCCAGAATTCCAACAGGAAAGTACTGCCATAATTATGATGCTGAAATTGAGGCAATCAAGATAGCCACAGAGAAATTACAAAATACCAGCCATGGTACACAACCTGTGGTGATATTGACAGATGCAAAATCCGTAATAGAGGCGCTCCTGTCTGGGAAATTGCCAGTTCTGAGGACACTACTTTCTGAACTTAGCAGTCATCGTAAGATCACCATGCAGTGGATACCATCCCACTGTGGAATCCCCGGAAACGACAGAGCTGATCAATTGGCTAAGGAAGGAGCACAAGAAGAACAACCAGATGTGCCTATTACATACCACCAAAAGAAAAGAATGATCAAATCTGTCAGAAGGCCACCAAACCTTACTCAAGACGACTACCACGTTATGGACAGACCAGAACAGGTCATTCTTCTGCGCTTCAGAACAGGACACAATAGATTACGCAACCACATGTATACAAAATTCAAGATTGGTGACTCAGCCATGTGCACATGTGGTTTGGCGTCGCAGACAGCAGAGCACATACTCCAGGATTGCCCAAACTACAACATATCCAGGCGAACCTTCTGGCCTAGAGAGACAACAGTGGAAGATAAACTCTATGGACCGCTGAATGAACTAAAAAAGACAGTTAGATTCATACAAGAGACAACATTGCAGTTTTAAACATAATTTAGGCGAACGAAAGAAGAAGAAGAATCATCACACGGAGACAACATGTTAGTCAAACATCATTAACTTGAAGTTACCATAGTGCTGATTGTGATACTGATAATTCTTTAGTTGTTGCAGGGGTTAGGCTGAGACCAAAGCGAATATGCACTATTTAACACAAATCTAGAAACAGGATTAATATTATTAACACTCACGATCCTGATAAGTGTTTTGAGTTGCAACTGCTACTTACAGAAACTTTCATTGATACATCAGAAAATTGTATAGCAAGTGAAAAGTGGTGTAAACGTAAGGAAACTCTTTATGAAAAAGCGGTTAGGGTTTATGGCACTGTGAATCATAAGAGGCATGGATGGCTTACTGCAAACAGCCATACACTGCATCCCTAGATTGATAACAAGAAGAATGCTCTTTTAAGAAACAAGGAAATAACAACGCGAAACACTGTAGTGAGCTGAAGCTAGCCATGAAGAATGTGCAAAAGGCTGCTAGGCAGTGTGCAAATGACTATTGGATCAAATTGTGCGAGTACATTAAAAATGCAAGTTATAAGGAAACATCAGAAGCATGCATGAAGGGATAAAGAAGGTATGTGGTCCAATGATCAAAAGAATTGCACCTCTGAAAACCTTGACTGGAGAAAACATCACTGATAAGAAACAGAAGATGGAAAGATGGGTAGATCAATATTTGGAGCTTTACTCCAGCGGGACCAAAATAGCGGATGATGCCCTCAACGCCATAGAGGTCATGCCAACTCTTGACCACTTGGACACACTTCCCACCCTAACATAAGTTAAATGTGTTATTAATAAAATTTCCTCTGGCAAGGAAAGGTGGTAAAGATGATATTCCTGTAGAAGTTATCAGGAGTGGACACGACACACGCACTTTACAGATCCACCAGTTAATAGAGCTATGCTGGCTTGAAGGACTGATTCCACGGGATTTAAGAGATTAAAGGATCATAACACGGTACAAGAACAAGGGCGATCGAAGCGATTGTAAAAAACTATAGTAGTATCTCACGTCTATGTATTGTTGGGAAGTATTTGCCAGAATTGTTCTGCGCAGACTTCGAGTCATGAGGTCTACTCCGAATCGCAGTGCAGCTGTCGACGAAACCGGTCTAAATTTGATATGCTATTCTTATTGCAAGAAATGCAAGAAAATGCCGTGAACAGAATCAACCACTGTTTATTGCCTTCGTTGCCCTCACAAAGGGTTTTGATTTGGTCAGTCGTGAGGGACTGTACAAGGCACTAAAGAAGATTGCCTGACCACCAACTTTTCTGTCCATAGTGGAATCGTTCCAAACAGGCATGAAGGGTATAATCAAGTTTGAAGGTGCAACTTCAGAAGAGTTTGAAATCAAGAACGGAGTTAAGCTAGATTGTGTACTTGCTATACCCTCTTTGGAATATACTTTTCACTTCTACTGAAACATGCATTTAGTGATCGGAATGATGGTATATACATTCACTCACGCTCGGACGGAGGCTTCTACAATCCTCAGAGATCGAATGCCAAGACCAAATTTTTGGAGGGTACTGATCATAGAGTCGCTATTTGCAGATGGTGCTGCAATGATGACCCACTATGAGGAAGAATTTCAATTTCTATTATCTGCATTCTCCAATGCCTGTTCTTAATTTTATTTAACAGTTAGCAAAAAGAACACACAGATTATGCGACAAGGTACACATGGGGGTACCATCAATCTTTACTAACGAAGCCTAACTGGGAAAAGTAGATGATTTTACATTTTTAGCAGGTAAATTGGGGTAAATAGCACATTATCCCTAGATCAGGAAATCAATATCACGATTGGTAAAGCAGCAACAATAATGAACAGGTTAAAAATAAGAGTCTATGAGAACATGAAGCTTACTGCCAAAACAAAAATCTTTGTCTATCAAGCCTGTGTTCTCAGTACTCTTCTTTATAGCAGTCAAGCCTGGTCAACTTACTCACACCAAGATAAACGTGTAAGCAACTTTCATATGCGGTGTCTGAGAAGAATACTCGATATTAAGTTAAATGACATTACAAAATCACAAATACTGAAGTATTGGAAAGATCAGGTTGTGTTACGGTTTGTTCCATTCTCAATCTACGCAGACTTAGATGGATAGGGCACTTTAGGAGGATGGATGATGGTAGACTACCAAAGGACATCTTTTTTGGTGAATTACAGATGGGTAAGAGATCTCAGGGTCGGCCTCTACTACGATACAAAGATGTGTGTAAGCGGGACATGATTGATACAGGCATTGATAATGCACATTGGGAGCAAGTCGCCGCTGAACGTGTTGCACGGAGGGCAAATATCAGAAATGGAACAAAGACAAAGGAGAAAATGATTACAGTTAGGTCACACACGGTGACGTAAGATGGTGCATGATGGTGAAAATGACGAGATTCTCACTTGCACCCGCTGTGTACGAACATTTACTGCGGGAATTGGCCTGATCAGTCACATTCGCTACCTCCATGGGTTGTAGTTATTATGCCTTTTTTTTAGCACAATGTAACAAACTAAAGTCTGCCAAGAAGGCAAGTTGCCAATGATCAGTACCATCAATAGTGGGACTCTTCGCTGGATAATTGGGATGGGGACTGAGTGTGTATAGGTATGTCCCGAGTACTGGGATATCGGTTCTTGAGTCAGCTTAACTCAACTCAACCCATCTATCAGCTGGGTTGTCTATCCATCTATCGGTCTATCTATCATATGCGCTGTCTACTTATCTATCTTGTCACGTGTGTGTCTTTTTGACCACATTTCTGGTACATTATTTAGTCGGGAGATGTATTTGTTAGAATATGATTGGTTGTTAGAGGACACATGTCGCGTGGATGGCTGGCGTCGATTGGTTGTAAGAAGACACCTCAGCAAGGCCCTTCAACGTGTATTTCGAGCCGTGCAATAGTATCTGAATATTGCTTCAGTCATAATTAGAACTTTATCTGTCAGAAAAGCCATCTGTATAGCGTAAATATTGTTCCACCAGACGTGCCTGCTCGAAGAGAACTTCAACCATACAGATTACAATTATGGTAAAGACTAAATGTCCTTGTGTCACGTAAACTCTATATGCCTTCCAGTCAGCCACTTCTTTATCTATCTACCTAACTACCTAACTACCTACATTTCTACTATCTTACCTGCCTACCTGCCTATCTACGTACCTACATTTATACTATCTTTCCTACCTACCTGCCTGCCTACATTCATTAATACATGCTCAGCTGCAAATTTATATGTTTACCTTCCTTCCTACATACCTATAGACCTACCTAACTGGCTACAGACCTTCCTACCTATCTATTCCCTATCTAATATGTATGTGTCTACGGATCTATCTACCTGTTATCCTGCCACCCTCTGTCTGCCTACAAGCCAACCAGCCACGAAGCCACAGTGCGCGCTTCTCTGCTTTCCTGCCTTCCTATCTACCTATCCACATAACAACCTTCACATTAACATAACTACCTACCTATCCATATACCTTCTTACCTATCAACATACCTACCTATCCACATAGCGAACTACCTGTCTACATACCTACCTATCCAAAACCTACCTATTTATTCACATACCTACCTATCCACATGCGTACATGTCATCTGACATACCTATCTACATCCCTACCTACCTATATACACATTTACCTACCTATCTGCATACATATATGTCCACATACCTTCTTATCCACATACTTACCTATCTACATATTTACCTATCAGCATGCCTACTTATCCACATACCTAATTCATAGGATTCATAGGAAAATTAGGAAGCTATGCAAAGAGGCAAAAGAAACATGGCTTGAGGAAAATTGCAAGGAAATTGAACACCAACACAACACCCGGAATACCAAATTAATACACAAAGGAATTAATGACATTACTAACAAAAGAACACACACAGCAACGGGTTGCTTAAAAACCAAAGATGGCAAAATCATAATAGAAAAAGATAAGATTTTACATGCGTGGTCAGATTATATGAAAGACCTTTATGATGATACAAGAGAAGAACAATTTGATCATCGGAATACTAATGAAGGACCATCAATTTTGAAGATAGAAGTTCAGAATGCTCTTAACCATATGAAAACTGTCAAGACCCCGGGTACAGATAACATCACAGTAGAAATTATCAATGCCTTAGAAGAATATGGAATAGACCAAGTCACCAGACTGCTGAACGAAATATTCGATACTGGAGATATACCTCCTGAATTATGTAATACTGTATTTATTGCAATTCCGATGAAATCAGGAGCCATGGAATGCGATCAACTTAGAACAATTAGTATAATGAACCACATCACGAAGATTGTGCTGACAATTATTATGCAAAGAGTTAGGAAGAAAATACAACCCGAAATAGGAGAAGAACAATGTGGGTTTGTAGAAGGCAAGGGCACAGTAAATGCTGTGTATATACTGAGAACAGTAATTGAGCGTTCTATAGAAGTAAACAAAGATCTATATCTTTGCTTTATTGACTACACAAAGACTTTCGATAGAGTGAAACATGTCGACATGATATGGATGCTTGAAGATCTACAAATTGATAGAAAAGACCTTAGACATGTAAAAAACATATATTGGAAACAACAAGCTGCCATCAGAATTGATAACGATGTAGGTCAATATCAGCCTATTAAAATAGGTGTGAGACAGGGATGTGTAATGTCTCCAGATCTTTTATCCCTATACAGTGAAAATATATTCAGAAATATAGAAGATATGTAATGAATCAACATTGGGGGAAGATACATCAATAACATTAGAAATGCAGATGATACAGTCTTGATTGCAGACAATGAACAGGACCTACACAATTTAGTAGATGCGGTTGTTGCACATAGTGAACAACTAGGGTTAGAACTGAATATTATGGTCTTCACTGGGAAGAAGGATATACCACAATGTGATATACGAGTAGATGGGCATATTCTTAAACAAGTGAATCGATACTGTAATCTCGGCACAGTCATAACATTTGATGGGAGATGCCTTGAAGAGATTATAACAAGAATTGTCATTGCGAAGGTAGCCTTTTGCAAGATAAAAAACATACTGACCAATAAAAGGATATCAATTGAAACGAGAAAAAGAGTGTTGTGGTGCTACATAGAACCTGTACTTTTGTATGGATGTGAAGCGTGGACAATAAGCAGCCAAGCTGAAAACCAGCTGATGGCTGTGGAAATGTAGTTTCTGAGGAAAACGCAAAGAATACTATGGACGGACAGAAAAACCAATGAGCAAGTCCTTCATGAAACAAATGAAGATCGTAAACTGATTAGTCATTAGACGTAAACAGTCAAAATTTTTTGGGCATGTTATGAGAAGAAATGACTTGGAGAACTTGGTGACAACTTGCAAGATCGAAGGGAGGAGACCAAGGGGAAGACCGAGAAATAAATACCTGGATGGTTTGGCCACGTGGCATGGTCGAGACAGGAACACGGAGCTGATCCATGACTCTGGTGATCGAGTGAGATGGCAGAACATGACCGCCCACGCTTACCTGCATGACACATGATGGATGAAATTATGTATCGACATTGCTGTCCAAAATGCTGCCCTTTGAAACTAAAGTTTGTTCGTTCTTTCGTTCGTTTATAGCTACCTACCTATTCACATACCTACGTACCTAATAATACCTACCCACCTATCTACATACCAACCTACCAACCGGTCTCTCTGTCCGACTGCCTGATTGCCTGCTTGACCTCCTATTTGTCTGTCTGCCTGCATGTGTGCCCGTCCGTCCGTCTGTCTGTCCGTCTATCCGTTCGTCTGCCTGTCGGTCCGTCTAGCTATTTATCTATCTGGTATAACTGATAGTCAATGACGATGTCGACACAATCATTTGTGCCACGTGGCCTTAATTATTACAATACAAAAATAAAATATAAATATAATGCAAAACAAAACCAACGACACAATATATGACAAGTCCAAGGCTAGGATTGTCTTATACAAAACAAGCCTAGCAAACCCAGCAGCTCAAATATCGAGATACTTTCTACGGCGAATCAAAAAACACAATCATCTCTATAACCGCAAACTATTTTAACACTCTCAGTTCTGCTGTTTGGTCGGGACAGACGAAGAATGCATAATCACAGCTGAGACGTTACGTGCCATGCTCATAAAATCACCTAACACCGCCCCAGGCCCAGACGGCATCCAATATGGTGACCTACTGTTGATGGCAGATGATGACATGGAGAACTGGCCAGAGAATTCAACACCAGTATCCAGAGGGGTCAGATAAAAGAGGAATGGCTACACAGCTACTTGCTGCCGCTGCCAAAACCGAACAAAGACCATTCCATGATAAGCGGCTACAGAATCATTACGATGCAGAATACCGCTGGCAAGATACTGGAGAAAATTGTAGTACACAGACTTGCTTGTGACTTGGAACAACTCGGCTGCTTCCCGCCCACACTTGGAGGATACAGACGTAATAAAGAGTCATGGCTGAATGCGGCAGTCTTTGCTCAAGATGTTTGAGAAGGATTTCAGGTCACAGAAGAGACATGTGCGGCCGCCATAGACTTAGAGGACGCATACAATAGAGTATCCTTCGAGCACTTGATGCAAACCCTCCTCAGACTGAAAGTGTACCCTAACCTTGTACGATGGATAGCTGCAGGTCTGCTCCAAAGGAAGGTGGTGCTAAGATGTGGGAGTTGGTCTTCTGAACAGACATCGATTTGTCCAGGATTGCCGCAGGGTTTACCACTGTCACCAGTACTATTCAACGTGTATACGGTGCCGATCACTGAACAACAGTTGGACGGGAGGGGTAGGACTCTGTCATTTGCTGATGACATTCTCGTGAACCGACAGGGTCGAGATAGACAGGCGGTTGCCAATGATATGCAGGGCGAACTAGATCGAATTTCCTCATGGTGTGCTGATACCAGTGCCATTGTCAACCCTGCAAAGGCATCGATTACATGGTTCGCCCTAAACAACCATATTGTGAACACAGACCTGCCGGCAGTGAGAATGGATGGGAGCATTTTGAGTAGAACCCAGTCGACGACATATCTTGGCGTGAGGCTTGATCGTAGCCTGTCCTTCAGAGGTCATGTCGATTATGTCATAACGAAAGCTCGAAAAGGTTTGTCAGCAATGAGAGTCATGGCGACTACCAATATCGAGCAAAGACTGCTAATACTTCTGTTCCAAGGACTGGTGCTTTCACCCATCGAGTATGCCCTGTCCATCCTTACTGTCAGCCCTACACAGATTGGAAGACTTGACAAGGTACAAAACGAGGCCATGCGCACCATTATGGGCTGCACGAGAGACACCGGCTGTGTAGGAATGAGATAACTCGTTGACTTCCCGACAATGAACCACAGGATCAAGATCTGGAGAGTTCGTGCATACTTGAAAATAAGTGAGGATGAGCAGCACCCTCTGCATGAAGATATATTCAGAGAAAATTGCAACAGGCTAAAGAGGGGCAAATCATGGATGGGTCGGGCTGAGGATATCATCAGGCAGGTCTGCAGTCTTACCAGTATCAACCCCGGCAAGGAATAGGTGCCTTTGCCTCCAGCGTTTAAGTGCACATTCTCCTGCATTATCACACTCGACAGACGGTGCAGAGAGCAGAACCCTGCCGCTGTCAATGCAGAGGTCAACGAGCTCATCAATGAACACGCAGACAACCCCCAAGTGCTCATCTATACAGATGGATCTGTTGTAAAGAAGCAGAGAAGTGCGTGGGCATTTACAGCCCGTTCAGCGGGCCGAACCGTTCAAGAATCCAGTGGTGTCCACTCTATGACCACGAGCAGCATGACGATGGAGGTGATGGCAGTTACACAGGCTTTCCTATGACTAGAAGCACAGCATTATACCATCGTGTGTGTACTAAGTGAGTTAATGAGCATGATTCAGAAGGTCGAAGCTGGATCTGTACGTCGCTGAGGAAGTCTGTCCTTTTTGTGCACTCTCTGATACTATAATGTCCAATAATTGTCGTAGGTCTGTTGCATTATCCGCCACCAATACTGTGTCATCTGCATAGCGTTTATTGTTTATATTATATCCTCCGATTAGTATTCCTGGCTTGTCTTTGATCTCTCTCATTATTACATCGCTATATACGGAGAAGAGATCGGGTGACAAGACACACCCCTGTCGTACTCCTAGCTTTATCTGTTCGTAACTACCTTCTTTATTTCCCATTTTAATTGTTGCTACTTGGTTCCGGTATATATTCTTTATTATTCTTAAATCTTTCCCATCAATGTTGATATCTTTCAGTCTTACGAGGGTAAGTCACAAATGGCTGTAGAAAAATACCTAACTATAATAACAACTTGAAACCAATTTATTGCTATTCATACATTGTCCCTTTATTTTTCAACACTTATGCACCTATCCCATCGTTTCATCAGTCCTCTCAAACCGGCTGTATTATATATATATATATATATATATATATGCAAGCAAGCATAAACTCACACGCACACACATACATAGAGAATGTGCTATAGATAACCACATTGTTGCGACAGGCTGTCTCACTGACGCATCTTACTGTCTTGTTCGGATTGTTGGCTGTTGCAGACACGCAATGG
Source organism: Cepaea hortensis (assembly GCA_963921405.1). NCBI lineage: Eukaryota > Metazoa > Mollusca > Gastropoda > Stylommatophora > Helicidae > Cepaea > Cepaea hortensis. The sequence goes on from OY992888.1 coordinate 88,923,029, forward strand.
CATGGTCAGTACAGAATGTACATTTTGCATATTAAATGGTTGTTACTATTTCATTATGTTTGTTGATATTGATCGTTCCTTTTTATTAAACAAAAATACATGCCATGAATGTACACAAAACATCTTGAAATAATAATGTATTATCTTTAGACATACTTAGAACGATTGTAAAGTACCTCTACACCCCAGGGTAGAAGTGGACATAATGAGAACGATTGTAAAGTCCCTCTACACTTTTAGATGTAGTAGCGACATACTGAAAAAAAAATTGTGAGGCACCCCTAAACCCTCGGGTGGAAGTGGAAATACTGAGAAAGAGTAAAAGGTACCTATAAATCCCAAGGTAGAAGGGGACATACTGTGCAAGATTTTGAGGCATCTCTACTCCCCCGCGTAGAAGTACAAATAATGAGCAAGATTGCAAAGTACCTCTACACCCCAGGGTAGAAGGGAATATAATGAGAACGATTGTAAAGTATTTCTACACACCAGGGTACAAGTGGACATAATGAGAACGATTGTAAAGTACCTCTACACCCCAGGGTAGAAGTGGACATAATGAGCAAGATTGTAAGGTACATCTACACCACAGGGGAGGAGTGGAAATACTGAGCAAGTTTGCAAAGGTACCTATACACCCCGGTGAGAAGTGGAAATACTGAGCAAGGTTTTTAGTAACTCTAAATCGCAAGGTAGAAGTGGAAGTCTGAACAATATACTAAGGCGCTTCTATATCCCAGGGTATGGTGGAAACTCTGAATAATATTCTAAGGCGACTTTACATCTTAGGGTAGTGGTTGGAAGTCTTACACGACTGTAATACATATGTGCGTCTTATAGTAGAACAGTGATTGAACGAGACAGTAACCTGCCTCTAAATTTTAGGGTAGAGAAGAAAATACCCAACGAGATATTCAGTAACTCTAAACCGTAAGACAGAACTGGAAGGATTGACAAATCAAATCAAATCAAATCAAATCAACTTTATTAGGGTCACAAATTGGGCGCACAGGCCCGTCTTACATTCGGCCCTTCCAATCACTCGTCTTTCGTTCATCAAGAGCATTATACATTTACATAGGAAGAAAAATAAACATTGTGAAATGAATGTTGTAAATATAAACAAGGCAAATTATCATGTTATGAGGCCCATCTCCCACATACCCATACATTACCCCACCCACACACACCCCCACCTACCCACACACACCAAGGGACACATACATACCCCACCAACCGACCCCTCCCCCTCCCGCACATCCCCCACCCACACTCCCCTCACCTGTTCCCCCAACCAAAACACACTCGCCACCCACAAACATTCTCCCACTAACTCACACATCCCACGCCCACCCACATACACATCCTAACCCTCACATCCTCTCCCCATCCACACCTCAAACCACCCATCCCCCAGCCACATCTCCATTGACCACATATTTCCCACCCACACACACAATCCCCCCTCCCCCCTCCACACACACACATCTCCCTAACTACCGATACATCCCCAATCCACTCACACACACACCCCACCACCCACACATACATCCTCCACCCACCCATACATGCCTTAACCCAATCCCCCACTACACAATCCCCCACCTGCACATCACATACATCCCCTACCACGCAATATTGCCAACCCACGCACCGCACACACACATATCCCATACCAACACACCCCACACCCACATACCACCACACATCCCCACCTACACACCACACACATTTCCCCCACCCACATACCACACAATATTCCCACCCACACCCACACAGATACCCTTACCCATCCACCCCACATAACCCCACCCACACACCACAAAAATCCCCCATCCACACACACCTCACCGACACAATATCCTTAACCAACACACCACACACCTCTTCCCACCCACACACGCATTCCCTACCCGTCCTCCAAAACACACTCACTCATGCACACATCCTCCACTACGCACCCACACACCCCCACCCACCCACCCCCAACCAAACATCTCTCGATCACAATACCCCTACCCACACGTATCCTCCACCCACTCACGCATCCCACCCCGACACATGCACATCCCTCACCCACCTACACATCCCTAAGCCACTAACACACCCCCACCCACATATTCCCCATCCACGCACACATCTCCCACCCACACACGCCCACATACTTCCCCAAACCACCACACATCCCCTACTCACCCACACATATACCCCACCCATACACACATTCCCCGCACCCATCACACACATCCCCCACACCACACACTATCCCCCACCCACACACATATCCTCACCCATACCACCACTCCCCACCCACACACCATGCACACATACCCCACCAACACACCGCACACATATCTCAAACCCACACAACATACACTTCTCCCCACCCGCCCTTGCATCCCCAATCCACCCAACACAATCCCCTACCCACACAACCCCGCCACCAACACATACTTCCTCAAACCACCCACACATCTCCACCCACATAAACACACACACCCCACATCCATCCCATACACAGATCCTCCACCCATACACACATCCCCCACACCCATTCCCACACCCCTACTTTCACCCCCACACATCCATCCACACATCCACACATCCCACCAACACCCACAAATATCACTACCCACAAAAACCCACACACCCCAACCCATCCAAACGCATACCCCCATCCACACATCCCCCACCCACACATATCCCCACACTCACACACATCTTCCACACACACTCACACCTCCTCACATCTAGACACATACAAAATGTCTCGCGTTAGCATTGAAACTAGTATGAACAAACTCCCACACTTTACTCACACACATACACTGACAATTGTCATGAGCAGTCTCATAAAAATGTTAAACATGGAGAAAAATGTGTACATAAAAAGTATGTGACGTAAACATAGTGATGCTCCCACACACAGAGATACACACAGAGAAGGCACACACACACACACACACACACACACACACACACATTCACTCTCATGCTCACTCATTCTGTCTCTCATTCACACTCACTGACTCTCTCACTCAAACTACAGTAATGTACATAAGTTTATATTATACATGATAAAATCAAATGGTATTTAACTGATAATATGACAGATGAGAATACACAAACATACGGATTCGCGTGTTACATAACATGCGTGTTACATGACATGCATCTGCTCAGCTCTCTCTCTCTCTCTCTCTCTCTCTCTCTCTCTCTCTCTCACTCTCTCTCTCTCTATTCTTTCATATACACACACTCAGACGCATGCGCGCTCACACACACACACACTAACACATCAACTCTCGCACTGTCTCACTCTCACACACAATCCTTCACACACACACTCACTCTCTCAATCACACTCTCTCACACATACACATACACATGAACGCATGCACGCACGCACGCACACACTCCCTCACTCACTCTCACACATACACGTACGAATGCATGCACTGACACATTCCCCTACCATTTCTCGCTCAATCACTTTCTCCACACACACGCACGCACACACACATTCACTCTCTCACTCTCTCTGACACCCACTTTCTCTCTATCTCTTTCTCTCTCTCTCTCTCTCTCTCTCTCTCTCTCTCTCTCTCTCTCTCTCTCTCTCGCTCCAACACGCACACACATATATAGTGAACAATTATAGTTAAACAATTATAATGAACGATTATAATGAACAATTATACCAGTAAATGAATTATGGTGGCATATAGTCGGTATGGATTAAGTATTGAAAGAGTTTTCTGTTAAATGTGTATGGACTCATTGGAGTTTTCAGATCTGGAGGGAGATCATTCCATAAGTGAGCACCAGAATAGGCGAAACATGTTTCGTATAGGTCCAATCTAGGCTTTGAGACATGTAACAAATTTAGGCGCTTGCTGTTCATTGCATTAGATTGAATCAGCGGCAGAAGATACTCTGGGGTATTTTGAGATATAATTTTGTTCACTAATTTGGCTTTGTTGAAATGGAAGCGCTTTTGAAGTGGTAGAAGTCTTAGATGACTGTACAAATTATTACTTTCAACGTGCTTTATGTCAGAAACCAGACGAATTAGCACGGTTTTGTAGAGAACATAGTCGTTTTAAATTAGATTTAGGGCAACCATCCCAAACTGTGGAACAGTAATCGAGATGTGATTGGATATAGCATGTATAGAATATTTTTCGTGTGCTTTCGTCTAGGAAGTGCTGAATTTTAGCAAGTTGGTAAACTTTTTGTGCTATTTTCTTGGTAAGAACGTGAACATGAGAGCTCCAGCTCAAATGGCTGTCAATTAAAAGACCTAGTGTTTTATGTTCATTCACATTAACTATAGGTAACGTGCCCATGCGGAGTTCGAGCGGTGATCCAGTTATGGCTAGTGTCTGTAGTTTTTGTCTGGTCGTTATTAGCATGGATTTGGTTTTGTCGATGTTAATTTGCATGTGGTTTTCATTTCTCCATCTAGTAAGATTATCGAGTTCCTTTTGTAAAGAATTCTCTAATTCATTACGGTTTTCTTGACTAGTATATACAGTACAGTCGTCTGCAAATAGATCACAAGTTGTATTGATATATAAAGGAAGATCATTAATATAAACTGCAAAAAGCAGCGGACCTAGTATTGAGCCCTGAGGCACACCAATATTCAGCTGTGTGGGTCTTGATAGACAGTTGTTGAAGGACACGACTTGTTGTCTGTCGGATAGAAATGACGTAATTATGTTCACCATGTTGGTACTTATCTTCATTTGTTTTAGTTTTGTAATTAAAATATCGTGATCTACCATATCAAAAGCTTTTTTAAAGTATACAAACACCGCTCCACAAATTCTACCGTTGTTGATGTTTAAGTGCCAGTTATCGGTCATTTTTGTTAGAGCACTATGGCAAGAATATTTAGGTCGAAACACAGATTCACTGTTAATTATTAGATCGTTGTTAATTAAATGGTGTAACGTTATTTTATGAATGTGTTTTTCTAGTGGTTTTGATAGCGACGATAGTAAGGAAATAGGTCTATAATTACCCAAAACGCTATTATCGATTGAGCCATTTTTAATTAGCGGAAACACTTTATCAATTTTAAATGCAAATGGAAAATAGTTTTTAGCCAGGCACTGGTTATATGTGAATGTTAAGGACTCACTAATGACTGGTGCAGCACAACGAAGAATTCTATTACTGATACAATCTAGGCCGTGTGAGTTTGTTGATTTGAGGTTTAAGAGATATTTATAAACGTCTGCAACAGACATTAAAGGAATCTCAGCGGGAATATTTCTGGTGCCCTTCTCCTCACAGAATGATGCCAGTGATCTTAAATTACACGATGAGTCTGGTATTGAAGACTTTAGATTCTCTATTTCTGATTGAAAGAACCAACTGAATTCATCGCATGTTATAGAATTTGGTATTGCTGATTCTGTAGGGCGTTTCTTATTGGTTAGCAAGTTAATAGCCTTCCATATATTTGTACCGTTTGAATTATCTACAATCAAATTTTTAAAATGGTCTCTTTTTATCCTACGAATTTCATATTTAACTTTATTCCTTAGTCTGCGGTAATTGATGAAGTCTTTATTTTTGTGTGCTGTATCTCGCTCTCTCATAATTTCCAGGACTTCACTAGTGACCCATGGGGATTTATGTTAATTTTTGACTCGAACTTCTTTGATTGGCACGTGTTTATCGAACACATTGTAGACTGTCTTCGTCCAGAAAGCTAATGCATCGCCCGGGTCAGGAAGTTGGTAAACGTGATCAAGGGCTGCTTTTCTTAAGTCTTGCAAAAATAAATCTTGTTTGAATGCTTTAAAATTTCTAAATTTGATACTTACATGTTTATGTTTAAGAGATTTGAACCCAATTCTTGACCATGTACAACATACATGGTAGTGGTCACTAACTGTACTAACAGGAACAGAACATTCAATAATATTATCTAGACAAGTAACATATATATGATCAATTATAGTTGAGGATGTGTCAGTAACCCTTGTGGGACGGTTTATTAGTTGTTTGAAATTGTAAGAAAGAATGATATCGTCCCATGTCTGGTTGGATTTACTAATATCTATGTTGAAGTCACCTAGTATCATAACTTCTCTACCTGCTGTAAACACTCTATCCATCATTGTAGTGAAGCAGTCATACCAACTGTACCCGGCACAAGGATTCCTATATAGGTATCCAATGAGAAACGGTTGTTGGCGGGCTGGCTTCACCTCTAACCAAACACAGTCTATCCCTACTGTCTCGAGATCACTTCTACGGGAACAGTTGAGGGAATTGGAAATGTATACAGCAATACCTGTCTCTAATTTTTGATTTGCATCTTTCCGAATTACTTTAAACCCCTTAAGTGAGATTTCGGAGTCGGTTATTTTGTCATTAAGACGACCTTCTGTGATTCCAAACACATGGAACTGTTTGGACAGTATTACCGAGAGCTCAGGTAATTTGTTGAGCATATGAAAGATACAGCAAGGTACCTCCACGTAGCAGGTGACACTGCACTCAGAGATAGAAGACGAAAGACTGAACAAGGCTGAGGGGTGCCTCCGCGCGTAATGGTTAACATAGATTGTAGGTACCTGTTCAATAAAGGCTATAAATGAAAATACTGAGCACGACTGTAAGGTGTCTCTATACTCAAGGATAGAAATGGACATACTGAACAATGCTACTACACCAATGAATATACGTGGACAGACTGAGCAAGGTGGTAATGTGTCTCTACTTCCTCCCTCTTGCCGTCATGACTGCTCGTGTTGCCCTGCTTATGGTTTTAATGTGCACAAGTCTCAAGAAACCTCAGTGCTAAACATGTCTTTTTTAGTGACTAGATAACGTTGAATGGGCCTGATTTGACTGTGCCATTTGAAGGCACTAATACTTGACATCTAAGATACAGTCAGCAACTATGCTAAACAGACTATGTTTCTAACACCAATATATCATCGATCCAGATTGTTTTCTACAATTGACCTGGGATCTCATGTAGACCCATCCTACAATGTTTTGGGGAGTAAGGCGGGAGATGTGACCAGCTATCTATTCTTGACTCGACCATGTCATGTGGCCATGCTATCCAGATATTTTCTTCTCTGCCTTCTCAATGTTCTCTTCCTCTCAAGATTGCCAGTTGTTACCATCTTCTCTGGTTTATGTCTTCTCATAATATGCCCAAAAGCATCTAATTTATATATATATATATATATATATATATATATATATATATATATATATATATATATATATATATATATATATAGTTTACAGTGTTCATTTGCTTCTTGTACGACTTGATTATATTGAATTGTCTGTCTGACCATATTATTCAATGCATTTTCATCAAAAACCTAATTTTCGCTGTCATTAGATTTTTTTTTCCAGCTTGTCTGCACATTGTCAACGTTTCTCATCCACAAAACTGTGAAAGTTCTATATTATGTTTCTCTTCAGCCAACTAGACAGAAAATGGAGACAAGAAATCCCTGCTACTGTAGAAGCGGAAGGACCGGTTTTGGACATCGAAAATTCTTTAGAGGGTGATGCTTTCATTTACACAGATGGGTCTGTCGTTCGGCGAGTCAGAAGTTCATCGGCCTTTACGGCCCAGGCTAGAGGAATAATTGTGAACAAAGATGCTGGTGCTTTAGCCTTGACCACAAGTAGTGTCACTATGGAAGTCATAGTAGTAAGTAAATAATTACATGGCTCGAGGCACAAACCTTCATTTGGCCGTGTTTTAGTAATGACTCAATGAGCATGATCAGGAAGAGAGTGATGGAGTGGTTCCACAGGCAGCGGTTCTTGTCTCTGAACCGGTCACGGCTGGCTAAGATTAGTTTAATTTTCATGCCAGGACATGCGGGTGTACAAGGACATGAACAGGCTGGCAGGCTTGCAGGTAGGGCTACTGTGGAAAGCGAACCAGCCATGGGCCAGACTGATATACTGAATGCTCTACGAGAAGTAAGTCGTTTGCAAGAACCAACTGATGACTGTGAATCTACATCCGTGGTCAGACTACGAGAACATCAAGTTAAAAGAGGTGTGACCAAACAAGAACACTGTGCAGAATGCCAAAGACGATTAATCAGTCAACACAGAACTGGTGTCGTTAGCCGCTAAACGCTACCGGATCTACATCCGGCGGGGATCTGAGCACTTATTGACTGAATGGTTCGATGTGCAATGAGGATGATCTGTCGACTAACTAACTAATTATATAACTAACTATTTTTCTCTTTGCAATCGACATGTTTTTGTGGAAATTATGTTTTCCATCTAGCAAAAAGCAAGGTTTGTCATAACGATTCTTGTCCTAATATCGTCAAGACCCCTCCCAGCAGATGCCAATAACTCTTATGAGATAGTTGTACCGATTGACATGTGTAAGATTGATTGATTTATTGATTGATTTATGAACCGACATCACAGCATTCGGGACATTCCCATAAGCGCTCCGTCCCCATCCTCAGCAGCCAGCGAAGAGTTCCAACACTAATAGTTCCAGTAGCAATCTGATTATATGTCCGTCTCGCCTTTCCTCTGAGCATCGAGCATCGAACATGTGTAAGAATATTCCCACTTACCTTACTATTACATTGTGGTACTTTCTTCTTAGAGTTGACCATAATCTAAGTCTTCTAGCAATTTAATTCCAACCCTAGTTGTTGAATGTGTACACTAACCGCATTCACTACGCTGGTCAACGTTGTGAGACTGCAAAACATGACCGCCAATGTTTATCGGTATGGCAGTTGGTAATAATAAATCGTGGTTATACATTTTTATTCTAACCAGACTTATGTTACCTTGGGGGTCGTTACTATATACACGGTGATACCCTTAATGCTCCTGGAGATCCCGAGTGTGTCCTGCACATATGTGATAATGGAACAATAAGACCATACAGTGAAGGTAGGCAGATCGTAGGTCAGTCTGCTTGTTGGTTGTGTTCGTTCTTTGTTTGAATGTGTACGGTTGTTTTCGTCCATGGCTTGAATGTGTACGGTTGTTTTCGTCCATGGCTTGAAAGTATACGGTTGTATTCGTCCTTGGCTTGAATGTGTACGGTTGTGTTCGTCCTTGGCTTAAATATGTAATGAATATGTAATGTTATGTTCTTACTTGGCTTGAATGTTTAATGTTATATTCGTACTTGGCTTTAATTTGTACGGCTGTATTCGCCCATGGCTTAAATGTATACGGTTGTATTCGTTCATGACTTTAATGCATACTTTAGTTTTTGTCCTTGGCTTGAATGTTTACGGTTGTATTCCTCCTTCGTTTGAATGTGTAATGTTATATTCGTAATTGGCTTGAATGTGTACGGTTGTATTCGTCCATGGCTTAAATGTATACGGTTGTGTTCGTCCGTGGCTAAAATGTGTATAGTTGTGTCAGGTTGGTCGTAGACGATCGCTGACATGTCTCAGTTGTTTTGACTCCATTCACACCCCCCCCCCCCCCCAATCCTCCTCATTCAGTAGCTTGTCGTGTGCAGCACCTCGCTCCCATAACAACCTTCCGGAAAACATCTCGATCATAAGCAAGATGTCCCGAGTCAGATTTACCGTTCGGAGTTTAACCGCCACATCCTGCACCCATCTTATCTTTGGCCTTCCTCTTCCTCTCTTCCCATGCATATGCCCCTCCATTATTGTTCTCTCCAAACATACGTGACATGTCACGTGACCATGTGTATGAATGTATGCATGCATACATATATTTTTGTAGATATTTATATTAGTGTGTATGCATACATGCGTATATTTGTGTATGTGTGAGTATCTGTCTGTCTGCCAGTGTCATGACATAGTAATATGCATTGTGCATATTCACGTCATTCATTTGTCAGTAGATTTGTCTTTGAGAATGTATCATGATTCTAAAAATCATATAACAGAAACAACACGCTGCTATAGGGATTGATAATTCCATGCATCCATCATGTGCCATGCCGATAAGCTTGGGCGGTCATGTTTTGCCATATCAATCGATCACCACAGTTGTGGATCATCTCCGTGATTCTGTCTCGACCATGGCACGTGGCCAAGCCATCCAGGTATTTATTTCTCGGTCTTCCCCTTGGTCTCCTCCCTTCGATCTTTTCAGTTTTTACCCAGTTCTCCAATTCATTTCTTCTCTTAACATGCCTAAACAATGTTGACTGTCTACGCCTAATGTCTCTAATCAGTTTACGATCTTCATTTGTTTCTTGAAGGACTTGTTCATTGGTCTTTCTGGCTGTCCATGGTATTCTTTGCATTTTCCTCAGAAACCACATTTCCACAGCCAATAGCTGTTTTTTAGCTTGACTGCTTATTGTCCACGCTTCACATCCATACAAAAGTATATGTTCTATATAGCACTTCAACACTCTTTTTCTCGTTTCAATTGAACAACTTTTTGTTGGTCAGTATGTTTTTATCTTGCACAAGGCTACCTTCGCAACGGCAATTCTTATTCTAATCTCTTCAAGGCATCTCCCATCAGATGTTATGACTGTTCCGAGATAACAGTATCGATTCATTTGTTAAAGAATATGTCCATCTACTCGTATTTCACACTGTGGTATTTCCTTCTTCCTAGTGACGACCATAATCTGTGTCTTCTTAATATTCAGTTTTAACCCTAGTTGTTCACTGTGTGCAGCAACCGCATCTACTAAATTGTGCAGGTCCTGTTTATTGTCTGCAATCAAGACTGTATCATCTGCATATCTAATGTTATTGATGTATCATTGTCTCACACCTCTCTTAATAGGCGGTATTGGCCTACTCCATTATCAATTCTTATGGCAGTTTGTTGTTTCCAATATATTTTTTTTACAAGTCAAAGGTATTTTCCATCAATTTGTAGATCTTCAAGCATACTTATCATGTCGACATGTCTCACTTTATCGAAAGCCTTTTTGCAGTCAACAAAGTCTACTTCTATAGAACGTTCAATTTCTGCTCTCAGTATATAAACAGCATTTACCGTACCCTTGCCTTCTTCAAACCCACATTGTTCCTCTCCTATTACAGGTTGCATTTTCTTCGTAACTTTTTGAATGATAATTCTTAGCAAACTCTTTTTAATGTGATTCAGTATACTAATTGTTCAATGTAGATCACATTACAATGCTCCTGATTTCTTTGGGATTGCAATAAATACAGAATTACATAATTCATGAGGTATATCTCCAGTATCATTTATGGTATTCAGTAGTCTGGTAACTTTATCTATTCCGTATTTATCTAAAGCATTAATCATTTCTGTTGTGACACTGTATGAACCGGGGGTCTTGCCAGATTTCATATGGTTAAGAGCATTCTGAACCATCATCTTCAGAATTGATGGTCCTTCATTATTATTTTGAATATTATACTGTTCTTCTCTGTTATCATCATACAGGGATTTCACATAATCTGACCATACATGTAAAATCTGATCTTTTTCTATGATGATTTTTCCATCATTTGTCATTATGCAGCCTGCTGATAAATGTGTTCTTTGATTAGTAAGCTCCTGAATTCTTTTGTGCATTAGTTTGGTATTTTTACTGTTGTGTTGTTTTCCAATCTCTATGCAATTTTTCTCGAGTCATGCTTCTTTTGCCTCCTACATAATGTTCTGACTTTTCTGAGAATTTCTTTATATTTGGCAAGATTATGTTTGTTTTGTCTTCTTGTTTCCATTAGCTGTAAAATTTCTTCAGTCATCCATGTCTGACGACCCACTTCTTTAATTTTGGAATTGTTTTTTCTGCAGCTAAACTGGTTGAATTCTTCAACATTTCTCATTGATCATTCACATCTTGAAATAGGATCTTTAGATCAGACAATATATCAAATGTGTTCTGTACTTCTATGTTAACATGATCTTGTATTTATGTGTCAGTTTTAAATTTGCACAAATCATATTGAGTGTTTCCGGTTGTATATTTGACTTTCTTTAACTTTACCCTCAATGTGCCTGTAATTAATCTGTGATCACTGTAATAGTCTGCTATGGGAACTGTTGTTTTAACGACTGTTAGTGCATATCTAAACCTTCTGCTAATCAGGATGTAATCTATCTGGATGTTTATCCTGCTGTCCGGACTTCTCCATTTTCATAATCTTCTAGGATGCTGTTTAAACCAGGTGTTTCCTAGAACCATTTCTTGTTCTTTTGCCCATTCTACAAGTCTGTATCCTCTTTCATTTCTTTCTTCCAAACCATGGTTGCCTACACTGCATCCATCGCTCTGATTTAACACTTTTGCGTTGAAATCACACTTTATAAAATGTATTTCTGATTGTATTTACATTTCTTCAAAGCACTCTACATGTCATTATACAATTCATCTATAATTTCTTCACTGCAATCACTTCTTGGAGCATATATTTGAATGATATTTATTTTAAAAGGTCTTCCGTCTAATTTTATTAATAGAACACTGACTGAAACAGCCCAATAACCTTTAATATAATTTGATGTTTTTTCGATCCAAAATAATGGCTACCCCGTTTTGTTATTGATTGATAATTAAATAGGTCAACATTAGCATATTAACAGAGATATGACTGGGGATGTGTAATATCTCCAGATAATTTGCCTAGTACATTGAAAACATTGTTTTCAGAAATGTAGAAGATATGAAAGGAATCATTATTGGGGGAAGTAACATAAATAACGTTGATAAAACAACTAGAAAGTCCTCGGTATTTGAATATACAGAAGATTATGCCATACTTCACGGAAACAACAACAATCAAATACAGAGGTTCCACTGGGAAGGTTAACCCGGTCAATAAATGCCCGCAGAAGTCGGATGTGTCGGCCTAACGGCGCAAGAACGCAGCTTTGCTGTAAACAGGCACAACGCAGTCACGTCCGGAAAAAAAAAAAATCTCCGGATGAACGAAAAAGAAAAATGAAATACAGAGGTTCTAGAAAAATTGAGAATGACGAGAGAGTTGATGAAAGAAATAGAAGTGAGGCAAGTGAAATATTTCTGTCACGTTAAAAGAACGATACTCTTATAAAAACTATATTGTAGGGAAAAGTTGAGGGCAATCGAGCAAGTGGTATACAACGATACAAGTGCTAAGAAACAAATCAGGACAAGATGGACGAACATAATCATGACAGAATGTACATTCAGCTAGAGAGGCAGAAAGTGTTGGATATCCATTGCAGATCAGGACAAGATGGACGAACATAATCATGACAGAATGTACAGTCAGCTAGAGAGGCAGAAAGTGTTGGATATCCATTGCAGCCAACCTTCATTGTGTAGACTGCGCCTAATTGATTGGTTGACTATCAATGACATTTGATATGCGGACAGAGAGCAGGATCTGCCAAATTTAGCAGATGCGGTTGTTGCACACAGTTAACAACAAGAAGACATAGATTATGGGGAAAACCACAATATAATATACAAGTATGAATATTCTTAAACAAGTGAATCGAAACAATTATTGCGGGACAGTCATACCATCTGATGAGATTGACCTTGAAGAAATTAGAACAAGAATCACCATGGCTAAGATAGCCTTTAGAAAGAGGACAAACATACAGACCACTAAAAAGATGTCATTTGCAACGGGAAAAAGAGTGTTGAGGTGCTACATAGAACCTGTTCTTGTGTATGGATGTGAAGCGTGGACAATGAACAGACAAGCTGAAAAAACATCTGATGGCTGTGGACGTGTGGTTCTGAAGAAAAATGGACATATGAAAAATAAGACCAAATCCAACCCCCCCCCCCCCCCCCCCCCCCCCCCAAAAAAAAAAAAAAAAAAATTGAAAATCTTTAATTGATTAGAGAAATTAGACAAGGACAGTCAACATTCTTTTGTTACTTTTGTTACGCTATGAGAAGAAATAAATTGGAGAATGTCGTTACAACTGGCAAGATCTAGGGGAATAGAACAATGGGAAGTCACAGAAGTAAGTACCTGGATGGCTGGGCCACGTGGTATGGACGAGTTAACAACACTGCGCTGATACACTATAGTTGCTATCGAGTGAGATGGGGAACCATGACCGCTCACTCTTTCCAGCATGTAAATTTGATGAATGAACATGATTCATTGTTAATTGATGTGCGAAACATGGGTGATGTGAAGGTGAGAATTTAAGACTGGCCTGCGGGACCATTTTGTAACCTTTGAAAATAAACCCCGTTCTTTCTGTCGTTCGTTCGTTTGGTTGTTCTCACTTTCTGTTATGGTTATAGGTTTATGAGCTGACAGTGTCTCCATATAATCCATGCCGTGAGTCAGTAATCAAGTCTGTAGACAGCATTCTGTCTGGTGCACCGCCTGGCATTTCTGATACTGACGTTCCTTCATGCAATACTGGCGCACTCGTCAGCATCTTCTTTCTTGGTCTCACCATGTCTCTCCGTCTCTGCAATGTTCTCGTTGTGACGACATATTCAAACTTCTCCTTTCTCACAACATTCCCAACGAATGTGACAGTGACTGAAGCACCAACACACGAGAAGTAGAGTTTGAGCCTTACTAGAACACGATCACTAATACAAAATGGATGTTGCGGCTAAAGACTTCGTCAGCACATAATAAACAAATACAAACAGACATAACTACATCTATATATATATATATATATATATATATATATATATATATATATATATATATATATATATATATATATATATATATAATGCAATGTCTATCTGTCTGTCTGTCTGTCTGTCTGTCTGTCTGTCTGTCTGTGATTTATGCGTTCGCGAACGGTCAATCCGATTGAGATGAAATTTTCTACACGTGCTCTTATCATTCCCGTGCAGCAAACTGGCATAGTTTGTTAGTTTACAAACAGCTATTTACGTAATAAATATTAATTTTGTAATTTACATTATAATTTATATATACCGAGGGGACTTAACTTAAGACAAGTTATATCAAGGGATATAACGTTTAGTAGCATTGCTATATCTTAAGTTGAGACCCCTTGCTATATGTAGGCAATATAGATAGATAGATAGATAGATAGATAGATAGATAGATAGATAAATAGATAGATAGATAGATAGATAGATAGATAGATAGATAGATAGATAGATATATAGATAGATAGATTGATAGATAGATAGATAGATAGATAGATAGATAGATAGATAGATATATAGATAGATAGATAGATAGATAGATAGATAGATAGATAGATAGATAGAACGAACAAACTTTATTTTCAAAGGGTAGATAGATAGATAGATAGATAGATAGATAGATAGATAGATAGATAGATAGATAGATAGATAGATAGATAGATAGGTGGGTGGGTGGATGGGTGGGTGGGTGGATAGATAGATAGATAGATAGATAGATAGATAGATAGATAGATAGATAGATAGATAGATAGATAGATAGATAGATAGATAGATTGATAGATAGATAGATAGATAGATAGATAGATAGATAGATAGATAGATAGATCCCTGTCCTATTTAGTTATTGGGATGAAGATTGTTCTCTTACAATCTGTTCGCCATATTTCTGGGAACGGGAACGTGATCTTATATGACTACTTATATGAATTACATGAGACAGTCCCTGCCAGGGACTGTGTGAAGCCGGGCCGTGTCGTCTTTTTTGGGAACGGGAACGGCAGCAGGGGCCGAAAATGAATTAAATGAGACGCTCTCCGCCAGGGGCTGGGTGAAGCCAGGGCGGGTCGTCTTTTTTGGGAACGGGAACAGGAGCAGGGCCGAATATGAATTAAATGAGATGCTCCCCGCCAGGGGCTGGGCGAAGCCGGGCCAGGTCGTTTTGTTTTGGGAACGGGAACGGGAGCAGGGGCCGAATATGAATTAAATGA
Source organism: Cepaea hortensis (assembly GCA_963921405.1). Classification (NCBI taxonomy): domain Eukaryota; kingdom Metazoa; phylum Mollusca; class Gastropoda; order Stylommatophora; family Helicidae; genus Cepaea; species Cepaea hortensis. Next base: position 88,938,866 of record OY992888.1, read on the forward strand.
GATGCTCTCCGCCAGGGACTGGGCGAAGGCGGGCCGGGTCAGCTAGTGAAAATATAAATGTTACTTATCTGTATCCTTTTTGTGGCTGGATACTTTAGCCGATAAACGCGTTTGATGGCTAATAGAGGATATCATTAACCGGATGTGTGTTAACGGTGAGTCATTGGACTAAAGGTCACTAACGTCCCAAGCCCATTGATTGGCCTAATAAGAATAAGGTAAACTGTAGAAATGCATAAAAAGCCAATGAATATAAAAAAAAAAAAAAAAACGAGAAATAGATTGTGAGCTGTTCTAAAACACGATTACAAGAGACAAATTGGACGTTGCGGTCAAAGCCTTCGCCAGCACAGAACAAACACAAACCGACACACAACTACATAAAACACATTACATGACAATATTAAGGATACTTATCTGAATCTGCATCCTTGTTCGGAGCGACTGATGCAATTGACAACTACCATTGAATTGTATGAACAGGATGTATGGTGAATGGATCACATGTCAAACCGTCAGAAGATCAGGTATTGGCTAAACCACCTAGCGGGAGGACAGACGGGAAGAGGGTGGGGTGGAGAGGCGCACATGTGAGCGAAAGGTAAGCATTGGGTTTAGGGCTCTGTGGCGAAGGTGTCACGACTGCAGTTCCCAATTCCTTGTTCCGCGCTCGAAGCACAGCTGCGGGCAGCATGGATGCAGACCACCATTACATTGGTCCTCACAGAATAGTATGAAACAGAAAACAATTACTCATCACTGAAAGCAAACTTGCGTAGAAATCCCAAACAGAAAAATAAATAATAATAATGCTGGGGTTTTACTGCAACGTCCTGTCTGTGATTTATGCGTACTTTCTTTAGTGGACTATACAACTGCAGGGATGGAAGGGGGTGGAGTTAAGAAATTAAATAGAACTGTGTTGGACATTGAGGCTGTGCGGGGACATTGACCCCAACTTGAAGATGAGGCGGTTTTCAAATGTCTTATATCCCGTTGATGGTTTGCGCAAGATTTGATCGCTGTGACTTGTATGTCGGCAACGCCACAGTGGTCAGGATTGTTCAATGGCATGGGTACCCGTTTCTGGGCGCCAAACATTCTATTTATACAAGTAATATCTTGTTCAGCTTTCTTATGAATGATCGGGATATAAAGTGTGCAACAATGTTATTGGCAGATATAATTGGCTATGACATATCCATTTGGGACAGTGACGACACACAAATACAGGCGGTAAGAGTTCAATCCAGTCTACCATTCGTGTTGGTTAATGTTTACGCCCAAAACGCGAGTATAGATTCCCAGAAGTGGCAGTGCTTAAGTGGCATATTAGGTCAGAGAAATGTTATTTTCTGTGGCGATTTCAACGCTAAAGTCAGATCATGGGGAAACATTTCCTCCAACACACAGGGAGAGGAACTTGATACTGCACTTAAAACCATTGACCTGGTTTGAATCAACAGTGGCTTTGTCACCATGACAGCAAGTCGCCCAGGTGATGAGGACAGTGCTATTGATCTGGCGCTGGTTTCTCCTTCACTCACTACAGTGTGTAGATGGGGTGTCCTAGGACACCACAGCAGCCACCACCACCCTTGCAGCATATTGGTGGAGAAAGGCAGAACCAGGCAGCATAAGTTAAAGGCTAAGACTTTCCACTATGGCAGTACAGGGCAAGATGTGGTTGTGGCGGGACAGCCCCGGCAGCATCATAATTACCCAAGTTAAAAAGGAATTAAAGAGCCCACATTATTTTTCTATCATTCTCTAAAAGCATAAACGTCCACCAGAAAATGATAGAAATGCAATAAACTTGAAAACAAGAGGAAAATACATTTTGACCACGCACGCCCCATCATTTCTGTAATGCTAGGTCTGAGAAAGCTTTGATGTCCAGATCAAAGTTAAAACCCAGACACCACGGCACCAGTCGGGGCGGGCGCTATCAAAGGTTGAAAACTCATTGTTTTCAGTACAAGGGACGAGAAAGACAAAGTGTGAAATCTAGGCTGGGGCCGACGGCGTTGATACATCGCGGAGCCAGTCAGTTGAGATTGACGTGTTAGTTTACAAGCCTGCGGTTGGAATAGACACCTAACACCTTAGTTCAACAGAACCCCGTGTGATCCAAAAACGGCAATTTAATGCAGGCCTAACACCTATCTAAAAGTCCAGACTTTGTGGAGCCGGGACGTCTGTAATTGCCACCACAAAGGAGCAATTAGGACCAGATGCTTAACACCTCTCCCCAATACTACGGGGCAAAGTAGAAACACATGGCTGACACATTCATGCCAGCAACCGGGAAGGCTGGTGTTACCAGCCTATTGGAATGTAATGACGCAACTGCATTGCCGCCAAAGCAGGTTTCATTGTTTCAGGCGTGGGGGGCATCGGTCAATTTGATTGACAGATGAAACTACCCTTCACAGGAAAGGAGGAGGGGTGAAAAGAATTTGGCACTTAATCCATCTAGGTAAATCATCTTACATGGAAAAATAGGCGGAGTTAATGAAAAGGGGAATATTAATTAGCCAACCTGGAAACTAGCCAGGAATTGAATAGAATAAAACTACGAGCAGTGGCCAGCAAGACTTCAGACGCATTCACAATAGTGTACCAGGGAAGCCGGAATTTTAATTTCTGGTGAGAGATTACCCTCTCGTTTTGTTACTTCGATACAATGTCGTATGACAGGATTTCCTAGCTATAACCCAGGTAATCCCATTACTCTGATTAGTTTGTCTGCTAGTCTGAAGGCTTGTGTAGTTTCTTGTTCTGCATATTCTCCAAAACTTTACACTTGTGGATTTTCTTTGTACTTAATGTTCCAGTTTCTAGATTTACAATTTCACTGAGAACTATTTTCTTCTTTCATTCACCACTTGGTTGTCTGATTTGTTGTATGTGAAAATTTGGAGAAATCCATTATCCAAGCTACATGAGCGTGTGGCTTATGCATGTACAGGAGATACATTTAGATTCATCCTGTATGATGTTAAACATTGGGGAGACTGACTACTTAGGAGAAATTCCTGAGAGCTACCAGTCTCTTGATAGCGTCCAATTAACATTGATTATTTGGACCAACACTTTGAGTGCCTACCAAGATTATGGTGAAACCACTTGGTTTGAGGAATGGCACCAGTTCACCTTGTCTGCATGATGTCTGCATGAGGACAGACATGACTTAGGACATTCAATATCCCAGACAGATTCAGGGAAGGCATTTAATGTTCGACAGGACTGTGCGACCAGCCCTTCCGACAAGACAGTATGAATGAATCAGAAAGGGAAAGAGTAAGTGAGGTGAACTTATATGGGAAACACTCCATTACACAAATGTATATGAATATGTATGTTTTGAGCTATAGATGTTCTAAATAGTTTTATTAATATATACATATATATATTTATTTATTTAGAACTGATATATGTTATGTAACATGCCATCATATATATATCATCATACCATCATATATTATGACTTGAATGTATGTTTATATGAATGTATAGACATATGTGTTTGAGATGTGTAGACGTAGATACTACCCATCTCCGTTCGTTTCATTCCAGATCTCTTAGGAGCAATGGACAGTCAACAACCCATATCAGGAAGTGACTTAGCCTTGTGAGGGACCAATTTGGACTCCTTCAATCTGACAGTGAACTGCGTCTCACTGGGGGAAGCAGGACCTATGTGCTTCTGAGCTTTTCAGCCAGATGAGTTACGTATACCATAATATAATCATCATCATCATATGATCATCAATAGCAATACTAAACACAGTTGTTGTATTTTAAAACTCAATTTGTCCGTATAATTCTAAATGTTTATAAATGTTTGTGTAGCTTAATCAAGTACACACATTATTGTATCATTTAGTGGGGGTTCGCACATATTATCCAGAAGTGGGAATCTATGTCCGGGAGGTATCTTGCCTATGCAGTCATAAGTAACCAGATTACGTTGCATGTCTTAACTCCTCCTTTCTCACTTCTGGTGATACCAAGTACAGCCAAAACTATATAGATATATTCTATCTTCAACGAGCCACTTCTTGGCTGTTTTCTTGAGTATCAGGGACAGTGTCTTAAATCAGCATAAAAGACATTAGTTCCACGTTTTCTCTCTGGGATCTGGGTGGTAACTAGTCCCTTTCTGACAGAGTTAGGGGATCTTAAACTGCATCCAGAACTAAACACCAGTAGAAGAAGATGATTTTGGCTGAGTGGTTGCCCATCTGGGATCTAACCCCAGCCAGTTGGTGACATATTGGGACGGCTCGTCCGCTATAGAATCCGGGAGTAAACCCTAGAGCCTATTGGTCTGCTCGCCCGCTATAGAATACGGGAGTAAACCCTAGAAAACTTGGTTCGCTCGCAAGGAACGAACCTATTTCAAATCTGTTAGTCTGGTATTATTCTGGTCTTGCCCATGGATAGAACCTAGGTAATTCTCACTTACATTCTTAGCAGCATTAGTTAGTTATAATTTATTTCTAATGTAATAGCTTGCTTGATTGTAGGCAAGATTTTGACACATCAGGACTTCTCATCCATGATAGAATCAGAGAATAAATTCTAGACTATTGATTTTCATAAACCATTCTTTCATTCTTCACCCATTACATTTGCTAAGTATTAACTTAGGAATTTGTTTCTAGGGAAGTCTGTAGAATTTAAATAACTTGTTAAAAAGTTAATAATGGATAATATCATATGAGTTAATTTACATCATTCACCACTGTAGAATTAATAATCACATTAATTAGGGATATTAATTAGTTTATTGATGATTTACTTGATGATTTTTTGATTACATGCGTTATCATTTGATTTAATCATGAATAATTTGATAATTCTTAGTTAATTCAGTGTATGACGGACTGCTTTGCATCAACTTTCTCACTCTAATTCACTACTATCATTCTCATAGCAGTGTCTGTTCCTCTTGTCACTATCCTGCTCTAGCATAAATCTGACTAGCTCTCTGTAGGGTAATAATATAATTACTTACCTGAGTTTAAGCTGAGAAGAGATCATGGATGCACGCACAGATTTCTTAGAGTCCGCTAGAGGATGGGGCATAAGGCTCGGCTTAGTAGGAGAGAAGCTAGAACTATTTATTAGAGAAGAAATGGATTGGTGGGACAAAGAAGATGAGCAGATGATGAAAAGAGTTGCAGAATTAGAAGCAGATATGCGTCACAAAGCTGAAGAAGATGAGATGAAGAAGAAGCAAATTGAAATACTGAACGTGGAGGAATCTACCAGCTCGATTGAGGAAAAGCCAATCACTCAAGCCGAAACTCTGATAGAAAGCGGGGAAGCTGACCGTCACAAAGAAGAGGCATGCATTCCTTCGCAAATCCCCATGGCTCAGAAAAACAAAAACTTGCGCACAGAAAGGCAGATGCTTCCCTCGCCTATTCCTAAAAATATTAAAAATAAACGGAATAGGAATAAATGTACCAAGCGTTCGGTAAACAGTCACAAACGTGATAAATGTTTACACCGCAATGAAAGCGGATTAGCTGGCTTGGCAACCCAGCAATCTCAGGAGCTTCCTAAGACTTCCCAAAGGAGAAAAATCCAGGAGGAGGAGGACCTGAGGAAAACTATTAAAGAGATCGAAGGCGAGACCTTACCCGACTCTTTTATTCCCTTCAGTTCAGAGAAACTAGGAGTGGAAATGAATTCAACTGAGACCGGAATGGATGTAAAACAGGATTCCATTGTTTCTCACGGTGTGGCCACACAAGATGAAATAATTATCAGTTTGAATTACTTATCTCAGGTGGGATATGGCATTGAAAATGACATCCCACAACATTCACTTCTATTGGATTTGGAACAAGAAAACCAGACCAGGGAGAGAATACCTCAATTGGACTTGGCACAAGAGAGCCCAGCCATGGAGGACAAACAAGACACGGAGGAGAATTCTTACGATGTCAGTATCTTGGAGTCTTTCGAAAAGGAAACTCAAGATACACAAAGCATTCATGTAGGTTATACCACGGACTCTGATTCAGGGACGATAAACATGTCTGCTAACAACAAAGAAGAAAATACTTCTTTGGACAGGATGAAGGTAATGCCTATCATCAACACAGCTGAAGCTAACAGGGGATCACAAATGATGGACTCTGCAGCGGAACAAAACCGGAGCGGTTGGTATACTCAACACTCAGGACCTTGTTTACCTTTCACTTCAACCAATGTTGGATGGGGAGAACAGCTGTTTATGTATACTTCTACAAGGAGTGATACAAATTCACAGTTCTTGGGGAACAACATGATTTCTCAAAGCTGGACAACTTCTACTAGCCTTATACTTTCAAACACAGATTCAAAATGGAACTCTGTTGAAGAGGAACGCACCTGGATAAATAATTATCGAAGGAAGAAAACTCTTAAATCAAGAGGTAGTAAAATGACATCCTACCAAGAAAGAGGCAAGTACGAGTTGAATGCACATCATAAAATTATGATGTTTAGCAAATTTCCTGCCAAAAGGAGGAGATTAAAGGATTTTATTATGATCTTTGGCCGACGGAGGAAAAGAAAATGGAGCAACAGTACTGCGACCAATTCTTTTAAGAAAACACTGATGGCACTTCCTCTGCTTATAGGACAAGGGCCAGAAATTGAGTGGAAAATAACAGTCTCTCTGCGGCGCCGGAGAATCTTGTTATACATTTTGCAATTTCCCGGCTGGGAAAAAGTAAAACCTCCAGAGGACAGGACATTACCGATCAATAGCCTGGAAATCCGACACAACACCAGGAGCAAAGATTTGCAAGATTTATCCTGGGAGAATGGACATGGGATATTTCTTTTGACTCATAGAACATCCCACTGCCACAAAGAATATTGGGAATCCAGACTTGGAGGCAGTTGGAGAACGGAGAGAACTTAGATACATTCTTGAATGCTGCCGAGGCTCTGTTATAGGCTTCATTAATGAACCTACTTAAATTGGAGAGCTATGTGGCGGGACAGCCCCGGCAGCATCATAATTACCCAAGTTAAAAAGGAATTAAAGAGCCCACATTATTTTTCTATCATTCTCTAAAAGCATAAACGTCCACCAGAAAATGATAGAAATGCAATAAACTTGAAAACAAGAGGAAAATACATTTTGACCACGCACGCCCCATCATTTCTGTAATGCTAGGTCTGAGAAAGCTTTGATGTCCAGATCAAAGTTAAAACCCAGACACCACGGCACCAGTCGGGGCGGGCGCTATCAAAGGTTGAAAACTCATTGTTTTCAGTACAAGGGACGAGAAAGACAAAGTGTGAAATCTAGGCTGGGGCCGACGGCGTTGATACATCGCGGAGCCAGTCAGTTGAGATTGACGTGTTAGTTTACAAGCCTGCGGTTGGAATAGACACCTAACACCTTAGTTCAACAGAACCCCGTGTGATCCAAAAACGGCAATTTAATGCAGGCCTAACACCTATCTAAAAGTCCAGACTTTGTGGAGCCGGGACGTCTGTAATTGCCACCACAAAGGAGCAATTAGGACCAGATGCTTAACACCTCTCCCCAATACTACGGGGCAAAGTAGAAACACATGGCTGACACATTCATGCCAGCAACCGGGAAGGCTGGTGTTACCAGCCTATTGGAATGTAATGACGCAACTGCATTGCCGCCAAAGCAGGTTTCATTGTTTCAGGCGTGGGGGGCATCGGTCAATTTGATTGACAGATGAAACTACCCTTCACAGGAAAGGAGGAGGGGTGAAAAGAATTTGGCACTTAATCCATCTAGGTAAATCATCTTACATGGAAAAATAGGCGGAGTTAATGAAAAGGGGAATATTAATTAGCCAACCTGGAAACTAGCCAGGAATTGAATAGAATAAAACTACGAGCAGTGGCCAGCAAGACTTCAGACGCATTCACAATAGTGTACCAGGGAAGCCGGAATTTTAATTTCTGGTGAGAGATTACCCTCTCGTTTTGTTACTTCGATACAATGTCGTATGACAGGATTTCCTAGCTATAACCCAGGTAATCCCATTACTCTGATTAGTTTGTCTGCTAGTCTGAAGGCTTGTGTAGTTTCTTGTTCTGCATATTCTCCAAAACTTTACACTTGTGGATTTTCTTTGTACTTAATGTTCCAGTTTCTAGATTTACAATTTCACTGAGAACTATTTTCTTCTTTCATTCACCACTTGGTTGTCTGATTTGTTGTATGTGAAAATTTGGAGAAATCCATTATCCAAGCTACATGAGCGTGTGGCTTATGCATGTACAGGAGATACATTTAGATTCATCCTGTATGATGTTAAACATTGGGGAGACTGACTACTTAGGAGAAATTCCTGAGAGCTACCAGTCTCTTGATAGCGTCCAATTAACATTGATTATTTGGACCAACACTTTGAGTGCCTACCAAGATTATGGTGAAACCACTTGGTTTGAGGAATGGCACCAGTTCACCTTGTCTGCATGATGTCTGCATGAGGACAGACATGACTTAGGACATTCAATATCCCAGACAGATTCAGGGAAGGCATTTAATGTTCGACAGGACTGTGCGACCAGCCCTTCCGACAAGACAGTATGAATGAATCAGAAAGGGAAAGAGTAAGTGAGGTGAACTTATATGGGAAACACTCCATTACACAAATGTATATGAATATGTATGTTTTGAGCTATAGATGTTCTAAATAGTTTTATTAATATATACATATATATATTTATTTATTTAGAACTGATATATGTTATGTAACATGCCATCATATATATATCATCATACCATCATATATTATGACTTGAATGTATGTTTATATGAATGTATAGACATATGTGTTTGAGATGTGTAGACGTAGATACTACCCATCTCCGTTCGTTTCATTCCAGATCTCTTAGGAGCAATGGACAGTCAACAACCCATATCAGGAAGTGACTTAGCCTTGTGAGGGACCAATTTGGACTCCTTCAATCTGACAGTGAACTGCGTCTCACTGGGGGAAGCAGGACCTATGTGCTTCTGAGCTTTTCAGCCAGATGAGTTACGTATACCATAATATAATCATCATCATCATATGATCATCAATAGCAATACTAAACACAGTTGTTGTATTTTAAAACTCAATTTGTCCGTATAATTCTAAATGTTTATAAATGTTTGTGTAGCTTAATCAAGTACACACATTATTGTATCATTTAGTGGGGGTTCGCACATATTATCCAGAAGTGGGAATCTATGTCCGGGAGGTATCTTGCCTATGCAGTCATAAGTAACCAGATTACGTTGCATGTCTTAACTCCTCCTTTCTCACTTCTGGTGATACCAAGTACAGCCAAAACTATATAGATATATTCTATCTTCAACGAGCCACTTCTTGGCTGTTTTCTTGAGTATCAGGGACAGTGTCTTAAATCAGCATAAAAGACATTAGTTCCACGTTTTCTCTCTGGGATCTGGGTGGTAACTAGTCCCTTTCTGACAGAGTTAGGGGATCTTAAACTGCATCCAGAACTAAACACCAGTAGAAGAAGATGATTTTGGCTGAGTGGTTGCCCATCTGGGATCTAACCCCAGCCAGTTGGTGACAGTGGTGAGTAAAATCAGACGTGACAAGCGCAGAAAGCTTGAGGGCAGGAAAAAAAGCTGCGTGCAGCCACCGTGGTGGAGTTTCGAGGTGGAGACGGCTTGGGTGGATAAGCGTAGTGCTGTAAGGAGATGGCAAAATGACAAGAAGAACAGAGCTGGCCATCTAGTCCCTGCATGCACTTAGAAAGAGAGATGCACACACAAGTAAGCTATTTCAAAAATAAAATTAAAAAAAACAAACTCGTCAAGGTGGTTAAAAATGAAAAATGGACAGAGGTGTATCAAAGAGTAAGCACAGACAACTCACTGAAATTGTTCTAGCGACTACATAAAAGCGTGAGTGGGGTAGTTAAGAATAAGAGCATTTCTGACTTCCAAGGTGCTGACCTCATCTGGCAGACGACTGACGAGGACAAGGGCAAAGCCGTCTTTGAACGTTATCTAGAGCAGAGCAACGAGACAGACATTGCAAGCCGAAGTCTTGCCAAGGAGGTCACACCTGACAAGCGCAACGCCCAGACCACTTCGGATGAAGACACAGTGACAGTGAAAGAAATCAAGGCTGTGCTTCGACGATTTAAAAAAAATCAGCTCTCCAGGGCCAGATGGCATAAGATACGACGACATCAATAGGTGTACCGACAACGAACTATAGAAACTAGCAGACATGTACAACAACAGCTATCTGATTCCCTTGCCGAAGCCTGGCAAAAACCACACAACAATTCAGGGATATTGAGTTATAATCATGCAGAATACAATAGGCAAGCTGCTGGAGAAGGTAATTGCCAGGAAAATATCAAGCCATCTAGAGAGGCAAGGTGTTTTCCCGCCTACCCTGGGGTGGCTGAAGGGCTTGCCAACGCGGTTTGTGAGCCCGTATACCCGGGTTCGAAACACGGCGGTGCTGGTTTTTTCGAAAAAGGTATAGAGGCCGGTTGTTCAGAAAGCAATGGCAAACTACTGAACGTAACACTTGCCTAGTACATCAACAGCAGCTGAAAATGCTGGTGTTGACTGCAACGTCCCGTAAGGGATACGCAACACAATCAGTTGGACTTCGGAAACAACAGCAATATATCCTGGCCTACCATTATCTCCGGTACTGTTCAACGCCTACACTGTAAGAATCACCAGCGAGCAGATCACTGGACCTGGTAGGACATTGCCATGTGCCGTCGGTATTTTAGTGAATCGTCAGGGTAAGGATATAGATAAGGTTGCTGTGGAACTACACACCGAACTCAATCGCATACGTAGTTGATGTGCTGAAGCTGGGGCAATGGTCAACCCAACAAAGGCAACAATGACTTGGTTCTCGTTGAATAATCATATTGTTAAAACACCAACAGCAACTGTAAAGCTGTGTTCAGAGACAGTGGAAAGAACGCAGGCAATGAATTACATGGGGATATGGTTTGATTGAAGCCTTTCTTATAATGAGCACATAGACCAGGTGATAACAAAGGCCAAGCGGGGTTTGGCTGCGATGCGGGTGATGGCGGCAGCAAACTATGAGCAGCGCCATCTATGTCT
>OY992888.1:88954987-89004987 GCA_963921405.1 Cepaea hortensis
AGTGCTCTACCAATACGATATCGTAGGTTTCAAGTGTTTATGTCTATATCCCCCTGGACATTGGGTTTGTGTTTGTTGGCAAGGGAATATCTATAATGTATCGATCATATTATCAAACAAGTTTGTGATTTGTTGGCAAGGAAATACTGATAATGTATGGAAGATATGACCAAACAAGGTGTATCTCAACATGTATCATGACCTGGTCACACAACACATTTCCCGTCGGATGCTAACTTCCAACAGCAAGCTCGCACATAACGCTGGCTTCTATACCTGGCGAGGGGACTGCGCCTGCTGTAACACAGTCCCTGTGTAGATGGCACTGTTGTACCGGGTCTTGATACAAGTCATCACAGCAACCCCGCCTGGTTAGATACCATCAGCTTCTAGGTCTAGACCATCTACAAGTCAATGCATTGGTTCCAACAGTTACAGCTCTGTGCCAAGAGGCTAATGTATAGGTCATGGGCTTGTGATAAAACTGTAGACAGAAATAACGTGGCTCGCTCACACAATAGACTAACAAGGTGGTTTTCAACTGGTGGGTAATTTCCCCCTCCCCGGGAGGGGGCATTTTACAATTTCCATGGGGAGAGGGGATTAAGATTATTTCAAGATCGTGTTAATACAAGAACCGGTTATTTTATATTGTTTTGCCCTCAATACTTTACGGTTATAGGACTTCTTGCTCTTCTGAAATTCGTTTTATAACGTAAGCAGGCCAGCAAATCACGTTTTATATAGACGTATATAATTGTTGTAGTAGGTGTTATTAAAATTAGCCTTCATGTTTACGTATACTGGGTAGGGGCCGTGAGGGGATGGGGGGGGGGGGGTTACAGGGAGGAAATACAAAGGGGAGGAGGTGACATTCTGAACATATGGTGAAGGGGTGCATGGACCAACAAAGGTTGAGAACCACTTGATGGCCCTCATTATCTTTATGTTCCTTCCCTCTCGTGGTATACTGTGGACCCACTACAACCAACCTCTCTCTCTCTCTCTCTCTCTCTCTCTCTCTCTCTCTCTCTCTCTCTCTTTCTCTCTCTCTCTCTCTCTCTTTCTCTCTCTCTCTCTCTCTCTCTCTCTGTCTCTCTACCTCTGTCTCTCTACCTCTGCCACAACGCGATGCATTACCAAACGCTTGCACACATTAATTGCCACATATAGTTGACACATTTTCTCACTTGTTGAGTACCGCTGTTACCAATGCTAATGTTCAATCGCTGCTCACAAGAGTTTACATCTCTCAAATTATGTTCGTACTTACTCACACACAATCACGTTCTCAAACGGTTAAAACGTTTGTTGAAAATGCACTTGAGATATAGATATACGACGTGCATTGTTGATAATGTCCAAGTGATGTAAATTACTTGTCGTTGAAAGTATTTATGTTAGGATAATGTTCTTGCGTGTCTGCTTTGCATGAAATGTGTGACCTCTCTAACTTATATGATGTGTCACTAAGTGCATCGTGTCTAAAATTAGAACTATACCCATGGCCGTGAGCTTTCATCGTGCTAGCCCGAGTAGTTGTCGCTAGAGCTACCTTTCTTAGTTGTCTGACTGGCTCTCAGGAGCTTTTACGTTTTTTCTGTATCGTTATAGCATGTTTTTAGTTGCATTGTTGTGTGACTAACATTAACTCGTTACATCTTGCATTACAGTAATGTGTGATCTATCCAGATACCAAATGCTCAGTTTCGTGATAATTCACGAGTAAAGCCAGTCAACGAACTAATCACCCAACCAATGCAAGAACCATAAAATCAATCAACTAACCAGCCAGCCATCAATTATACTAACACACTAATGAACCAACCAACAAAAAACGCAGGCATCCATACAAACAACTAACCATTATAAACAAACCAGACAACCACCTTATTATCATACTATGGGGGTACTGCCGCCAATGTATGTACTTTCACTGGCGAACAAACCCGATTTTTCATAAATTAATTAGGGACCAAATCTATATGGCTGAGCTAAATATTAAGCCCCTGGATACTCAAGAGTACAGCTGACACTGGCTCGATCATATGGATACTTAGCCGGTTTTGTTGTCTCCAAGGAGTGGGACAGGGAATGTTAGATGCCTAGATGTATGTATGCTCATAGACTACTAGAAAGGGCAGGGTGTCCTAACTGACAAAACTCCCCACCCTGGTGTGTAATTAATACCTCACCCAGGTACACACATACGGATGCATTCATGGAAAATAACATATAACCATGAGTTAAACAAACAACAATCTCTTTAATATATATCAAGATCAAAATTTAACACAACATGATCTTAAATGGTATAATGATATTGGGTAATGTTAGTTAATTAGTTAGTCGCGGTTCCAACTTCACAGCAACGGGTCGTCCCCATTATGCTCCGTTCCTGTGCCAGTGAATATCACACAAAACGCTCCCCACTGCCTAATGTGAAAAGTGGAAAAGACAGGAGTCTCGACAAACAACAGCCCGCACAGATACACTGTGCATAATGCCGCCGCCAGAACTTCAACACAATAGTCCCCCACGAAACATCCAGTTTATCTCTGATTGGGTAATGTTAGTTTGCATCAACACATAAAAGTACACACATCGTAGCTGCATTGGGGGTTTGTGTAACCTCGGAAATCCAGATGGCAAGATGCCTAAATCGCCTCCCATCAAGCCCCAAGAGGCTTAGCCAGGGTCCGCCATGGTTAGCTAATGACACCTATGGTTAGCTAAGGACAGCTATGGTTAGCTAAGAAAAACAGGTCGGTATTCAGAACAAATGTTCCGTCCTGACTACACCTGGTCCCCACTCATTGTCACTGCAGGGAAAACATGGTCCCCTGTTGAGAGATAGGAAAACGTTCAAAAATGTGAAGTGTCTAAGTTCTAGACCAATTCAATTATAGATAACAGATACAATCTCTTACCTCTATTCACACACACACACACACACACACACACACACACACACACACACACACACACACACACACACACACACACACACACACACACACACACACACACACACATATATTGACTTGTCTGGTAGTGTCTCCCCTCCAGCTTTACTGCGTTCTTCTCGCTCTCTCTCTCTCTCTCTCTCTCTCTCTCTCTCTCTCTCTCTCTCTCTCTCTCTCTCTCTCTCTCTGTATAGAAACAGAGCAAGTGTGTAAACCTATGTCACTAAGACACGAGTTGAGAAATCAACTAAACACCGGGGCACGAAGGGGCGGAGTTATGTGGTCACATGACTGGGCCAGGTCGGAAGCCGGAAAAGGTGTGCTCAGTAGAGAGAGAGAGCTGGGACGTGAAAGGTACAGGCTGGTTCGGAGAAATTTTGAGAAGTTTGAAAGCGGTTTGCGATGTTTGCAGTAATCCAAGATGCAGTCGACAGTTAAGGAGTGTTCCTGTTGAAGAAGGATGTGATTGAATAAGCAACACACGGAAGCCAATAACTGACGATGGGCCAGTAAACGCCGACCAGCGGTGGCGAGAGAGCTGAACCCGTTTTGTGAACACCTCGACAAGAATGGCGGGGAGAGACACGCCGTGACAAAGACTGGTTGGTCACAAGTGTAATGTGCGTGAGTAGATAGAAGTGTTACTAACGTTTACCAGGATTTGTGCAATCTATATTATGCCGCAACAAAAGGTCCTAATGACGATTAGCTGTACCATGTATTCTGTATTGATAGGCAGTAGGTGTGTTGGTCATACACAGAACTCTGAAGGGCAGGAAGCCGGCGGTGCATGACAACCAAGGTGATAAATGTGCTACAATAAATTCATCGTGTGCTCTAAGGACGCGTTGGACTTATTAAGTTGTGTGCATGAGAGATTTGTCATTCGTACGAGCCAGTAAGATAATTCACCATAGACCAAAACCATGATGTCGGACATGACCAGTGATTCCGGCTCTTGGCAATATATGTATTTTACAAGTCTAAGGTCGTTTCCATCATTTTCTCTATCTTCAAGCATCCTTATCATGCTGACATGTCTCACTTTATTGAAACGTTGTAAAACGTTCAATTATACACAGCATTTACTGTACCCTTGCCTTCCACAAACCCACATTGTTCTTCTCCTATTTCGGGTTGTATTTGCTTCCTAACTCTTTGCATGATAATTCTCAGCAACATCTTCGTGATGTGGCTCATTATAGCAATTGTTCAGTGTTGATCAGATTCCAAGGCTCCTGATTTCTTTGGGATTGCAATAATTCTAGAATTACATAATTCATGAGGTATAACTCCAGTATCATATATTGCGTTCAACAGTCTGGTGACTTGGTCTATTAATTATTCTTCAAAGGCATTGACCATTTTTATTGTGATGTTAACTGTACCCGGGGTCTTGCCAGTTTTCATATGGTTAAGAGCATTCTGAACTTCCATCTTCAAAACTGATGTTCATTCATTATTATTCCGATGATCATATTGTTCTTCTCTTGTATCATCATAAAGGCCTTTCACATAATCTGACCACGCATGTAAAATCTGATCTTTTTCTATTATGATTTTGCCATCTTTGGTTTTTAGGCAACCCATTAATGTTTGTGTTCTTTTGTTAGTGATATCATTAATTCTTGTGTGCATTAATTTGGTATTCCGTGTTGTGTTGGTTTTAAATTTCCGTGGTGTTTTGTCCTAAAGCCATGTTTCTTTTGCCTCTTGGCATAACTTCCTGATTTTCATGTGAATCTCTTCATAGATTTCCTTGTTATATTTTGTTATTTCTTCTTATTTCCGCGAGTTGTAAGATGTCTTCCATCATCCATTTCTTTCGTCCTATTAGCTTTATTTTTGGGATGGTTGTTTCTGCAGCTAGGCTGACTGATTTCTTTAACATTTCCTATTGGTCGTTGTCATCTTGAAATAACATTTCCATATCGGACAATGAAACAAATCTGTTCTTTATCACTACGTTGAATTTATATTTTATTTCCTTACTCTTCAGTGCCCGTAGATCACATTTGTGCTTCTTGACGTATATTTTTCTTTCATTAATGTTATATGTAAATTGCTTAAGATTAATCTATGGTCGCTGTAGCAGTCTTCGCTTGGTATCCTTTTTGCGACTTTTAAAGCATTTCAAAATCTTCTATTGATGAGAACGTAATCAATATGATTTCTGATCTTATGATCAGGTCTCCTCCATGTCCATAATCTCCTTGGGTGCTGTTGATACCAGGCGTTTCCAATAATCACACCATGCTCTGTTGCCCACTGTACAAGTCATTCCTACACTAGAAAAGTATTTCACAAGCTGGTGGTATTGATGATGGTATCACATGTTTTCCCTACACGTGAGCAGTATTTCACAAGCAGGTGTTATAGTTGATAATACCAAATGTTGTACATACACCCGAGCAGTATTTCACAAGCGTGTGTTATAGTTAATGATAATACATGTCATTGCCATGAGTCGAGTTTACATAATAGCGGGTTGATAGTAACATAGATAAATTAGACAGTAAGAGTGATGAATAATCACGGATAGCCAGAAGAAAAGAGACACCGTTAACCGGCTAAAGATAGTAGCCAATAAAGTAAGAAGACTGAGGCCACGTGATGTTTTGGGCGAACAATCACAGTTACAAATGTGCTGGTAGGGGTATGATGTAGCTACACTAGCAAACTAAGCTTAAACGCGTATCAGAATACACTGAACCACTACAGCTGTCCGTGTGAAAAACATGACGAACACATCTCTTTATTTTGCTTCACAAGTTCATATAGTTATACACTCTAGCAAATCCTGCTATGTTGTTTGTCCATCAAGAATGATGATGACCATTCATTTCATCCAGTGGGGTTGAAGGTGTGGAGCCGTGGGTTCTAAGATGGCTGATAAGGCCTATTATGGCTCGAAATGTTCTTTGACAATGTGGGCAAAGAATGCTTGACGTCTCTGGAGGAGGATTTCCTGCAGTGGTTTTTCTGTCCTGCCTTTTCTTCATAGGTCTTGCAGTCCTGTTTGCCTCACATATGACTGCACCTTTGCGCAATGATGCACGCCACGAATTTCGGTCTCTGGCTGCAGCCTCCCAGGTGTCATGATGAATTCCAAAAGCATTCAGTGAAATTTTCAGAGTGTCTTTAAAACGTTTCCTCTGGCCACCTTGGGAGCGTTTACCACAACGCAGTTCGCTGTAAAAACTTCGTTTAGGGAGCCTGTGATCTGGCATGCGAGTCAAGTGACCAGCCCAGCTAATCTGATTCTTCATCAGTAGAGTGTGGATACTGGGCATGGATGCTCTTTCTAGGACTTCAGTGTCTGGAATCTTGTCTTGCCATTTAATCTTCAGTAGCTTCCTTAGGCAGACTGTGTGGAAGTGGTTTAATTTCCTAGCGTGTCGCTGATAAACAGTCCAGTTTTCACAAGCATATAGCAGTGTGGATAATACAACTGCTTTGTAGACTTTTAGTTTTGTTTGCAGGCTTATTCCAGTTCTGTCCCATACATTCTGGTACAGTCTGCCAAAGGCTGCACTGGCCTTGAAGATTCCTGCATTCACTTCGTCATCGATTGTGGCAGCTTGCGACACGGTGCTGCCAAGATAGGTGAATTTGTCCACAACAAATTTGTCCACAGCAAATCCTACTTACAACTTGCAGTACTGGTTCACTACCGGCCCTCAGCCCGCCCAGCTACACCGCTAGCCTCGCCCCCGTGAAGTAGTGTGTTCAACGGCATGGCGAGTGTACTAACCATCCCGCTTTCTGTACAACTGGTCTCAGTAACTATGTCGCACTTTTCCCCTGTTGTTCAATCGTTGGTTTCTAAGCATAGTCGAATTTCTGTCCACATATTCACATTGAATCGCTGGTTTGGTATGTTCTACGATCTGTACATAGCTGTCTTTCCCGGCAGACTGAATTCTTTACTGTCCGCTGTTTGTTCGTCCAACACATCACGTGGCCTCAGTCTTTTTTACTTTATTGGTTACTATCTTTAGCCGGTTAGCGGTGTCGCTTTTCTCCGTGATTATTCATCACTCTTACTGTCTAATTTATCTATGTTACTATCAACCCGCTATTTTGTAAACTCGACTCATGGCAGTCACCCCAACACTTAAGCAGTATTTCATAAGCTGGTGTTATAGTCGATGATACCAAATGGTATCTGTCAACAACTTATGTTTCAGGCATCATCGGATTACTTCTCCCACACCATACAAGAAACTTGCAAGTCGTGTGCGAGGAATGAAATGGTACATTTTATTGCCGTTGGCTCTTTACAATTGCAAAACAGTCGCTATCTAATCACACATAAAGTCACAATATTCTCTATCACTAGTTTTCCTGAATCCTATAGCTAATCTCTATCTACTAGGCTATACGAAAACTATCTTCTATTCTACACGATGTGAACACTACAGAGTCAGTCCCCAGTCTGACTTCCTTCACTCGCGTCGCTACACGCCACGCGGAAGGACCTTCATGCGTCCTTCGGCTCTTTGCGTGCTAGGTCAGTTAGCACGCCTCTATTAGCTGTCTTTGGTTGAGTAGCACTCGTGGCGATCACGCAGGCGTGATTCTGTCGTGACCAGTAGTGCTAACTATCTGGTCAACGCCTTCGTGTGAGGACTAGTTAATAGTCCCCCTTTTCTATCATCTATCCTGCCCTGATCCCGGGCACTATGCTCCCTCTATCTATTTGAGGTTGACCCCACGTCCCGGTGGTGCTCTATCATGAGGCAGGCTTCCTGCCTCCTGCCTCAGTCTTTGACACACACCCTCCCCTCCTGTGTTGCGTCCTCAACTTTGACTCATTGGTTGTGACGCAAGAGGTTTCTAAAAAATTAGTGTGTCTAATTTTTGTCAAAGACTGTAGATAACCTGGCTTTGGGCTACTAAATAGACCTACTGACTAATGTCACAATGTAGCATCACTTTACTTGGCTACTGGCAATCGCCACAAACTTGTCTGGTTGGCGTGAGCCCTCTTCTCAATCGCAATATTATATTAATTAGAGGTATGTCTGAACCGGACCGTTGTCTTATAAGACCTGCCCTCAAATAGTAAATTAACTCACTACCCATACAAAGTTGACTTTCTGAAGGTCAACACATGAATTGCTTCATGTCCCCCATATAATATTACACAACCATTACACAAGCTGTGAGCGCCAGGCTTTACCTATTTCGCTTCCGCGTGTAAAGTCATATTTCACTGTTAAGTTAGTGTTTCGTTGTCTATTATGTCCCCTGACCCGGAGTTATCTCCCTTTGATCTAATAAAAGTGTATGCAATTTATATGTTTGTTTTTCTGGTTGTGTGTGTGTTTGGATGTAATTACACGTATAATCTACCCTCTAACATGTGTATCTAACTATCATGTGTATGTAAGTTAGTTTTTCAAGTGCCATAATTCATTTAACTGTGGTCACAAACATGCGTATAATACAAATCTGTGACTACGTTTCTGTCTTATGAGACTCAAAATACTTTCACTAAGATCCTGAACTAAACTACACAAAATACATTCATTATAACACATTTTCAACACTGAAACCAACATTTGACGGCAACAAAAATAAAAAGTTTTGTTGAGCGGCAAAAAAAAAAACCGGTGACTGTTCTCACTCTCTCCTGTATATTTTACATTTGTTCTCACATTCACACTTCTGTCACACATCTTTCACCTTCCCATATGTCACACTTCTTTTACCCTCACTATTGGCACACATCTTTTACCCTCATTTCTGTCACACATCTTTCATCCTCATTTCTGTCACATTTCTTTTACCCTCACTATTGGCACACATCTTTCACCCTCACTATTGGCATCTGTTACCCTCATTTCTGTCACACATCTTTCATCCTCATTTCTGTCACATAACTTTCACTCTCATAGTTATTTAAAAACCTTGGAGTGACGCTGTACAAGCCTGGCTCAGTTTGACAGAGTTGAGCCTAATGACTGTGCAATAACCGTTGCACATGTCAAGTATTTACAACATATTTACATGTAAGAAAAAAAAAGTTGATGGTTTGTACCCTGGTATTATTAAGCACTCTATTCTACTGAAATATTACTCTAAATACTGACATACTAATACTAGTTCTATAAATATAAATTTAATGCGTTGCCTATTTTAATCTATCTGTCACATTAATCCTAAAATAAGCTTACATTACTCCTAATATTTATCTAATTTAAGGGGTGTAATTTACCTATGTGAAATGAAAATGATGTGAGATGAGTTATGTCCCTTTGTGAAATGGGTAATGTGAAATATAATAAGTTACGTCCCTTTCTACAATGGGTGATGTGAAATATAACATATTCTAACTAATGTTTTTAAATGAAACAAACTATATGATTGATATTCTTATTCTATATGGTGTAAATGATGTATCTTTAAGTGTATAATATTTCTATTCTATTATGGTGTAACCTAATCATGCTACTAAATGATAACGTTTGTTAAATGGATTGGTTAAGATGGAATGAAATCAAATGAAATGAAACAAAGTGAAATATACTAAACTGAATGATACTATTCATATCTAAACTTCTTATAATTAGTTGTCATGTTTAAATTACTATCCTAATCTACGTTTAAAGCTAAATAAATGGGCAAATTAATAATCTATCTAAACTAAAATGAAAAAGTATTATATTATCTAAATCTAACTATAAATTAAAATGACATAATCTATCTATATTTTATCACTATATTAAAACATTATGATACATATCACATTAAGTTTATATATACATGGTCTTTAAATACCTCAGGTTAGTCGTTGCCATTAATGTTCAGAAACATGCTTTCATTGGCATAATCTCTATACAATTGTTCTGGGTATTTGAAATCCATTACACAGTCATATTTGTTCTATGGGTATTGCACCTGTAGAGTTCGTTTGTAAAGTAGACCACTGTTCTCGTGTCTGTATGTATATAATCATCTGACACTGTTTTTCTCTGTTTCCCACAACTAATTCACTGGAACATATATGGAGCTTAGCAAGTAATAAGCTGTTCTAGTTCACAAGGTGATATATTTGTTCCCAGAGTAAAGTTCTTACTTTTGATGTCTACGGACACATAGCAGGTCAATGTTTTTGGTAACTAGTTCAGCACATAATATTCATGTATTTCTAACATATTTCACATAGAATATTTGACTGTACTAAATTAACATCTATTACTCTACACTCTTATGTGGAAATTTCTGGTATTGCTACATCAGATGGTCGACTAAGGGTATCAGCCAAGATGTTATCTTTCCCCTTAATATGCTCTATACTAAAGGTGTAATTTTGTAGTATTAGCGACCACCTGTATATTCGGTCATTTCGATGTACACCACTCTGTATGACCGTTATTGGGGAGTTGTCAGTCTGGACAATGAAGTGCACACCCGACAGAAATCGATGCAGCTTTCTCACCGCATAGATGACGCTTAAGGCTTCCAACTCGGATATGGAATATCTGGACTCGGTGGGTGTGATCTTACGGCTCACGTAGCAAATCGGATGGAAGATGCCCTCATAAAATTGGCCTAGTACTGCAGCGATGGAGATCCTGCTGGCATCTGTCCTGAGATAATAAACGAGCCTCGGATTAGGCAAGCGGAGGATTGGAACATTACTAAACAAAATTTTCAATTTTGACAATGCAGAAATTAATAATGCATCTTTAACATCCAATTTTACAGAAGCTTTTAGAACATTGGAAAATACACTTGTAATCTCTGCTAAATTTGGAATAAATTTACTATAGTAATTCACTAACCCCAAAAGGCTTCTGACCTGTTTCTTGGTGGTAGGCATGGTCAGATTCATAATTTTGGTAATAATTTTCTGGTCAGTCTTTAGTTGACCTTGAGAAATGACATGACCCAAAAAATCAATTTCTTTTAGGCCCAATTCGACTTTGCTCGGTTTGACAGTGAGCCCGAAGAGTCGCAACCTATTAAAGACATGTCTCAGTTTCAGTAGGTGTGTTGTCCAGTCATCAGTATGGACACATATATCATCTATATAGGTCACTGTATTCGTCACTCCATGAAGTAGATCTCTAGTTAAGCGTACGAAAGTGGCAGGAGCGTTTCGAAGTCCGAAAGGAAAAAAACGCCACTCGTACAGTCCTAAAGGTGTTGAGAAAGTAGTAAGATGGATGGATTGAGACTGCATAGGGACTTGCCAATATCCCTTAGTGAGATCTAATTTAGAAAAGATTTTGGAGGTGGACATGTCAAGAATAAGATCTTCGCAGGAAGGAATTGGCTCTGCGTCGATCTTGGTTACGTTGTTAAGATTTCGATAGTCCACACACAGACGAATTGTAGAATCTTTCTTCTTAACTAGAACAATTGGAAAAGAGTACTCAGAGGTGGATTTCTGGATGATCCCACTAGCCTCTAAATTCAGAATTTCCTTATTTAGATTTTCCCTATAGCTTAGTGGGATTGAGTACGCCCTGCATTTAATAGGCTTAGAGTCCGAAAGAAGAATGGAGTGTTCGATTCTGTCAGTTCTACCTGGAATGTCAGAGAATATGTCTTTGTATTCCGTCGCTAATTCTACTAATTGTCGTCGTTGACTGTCTGTTAGTCCCTGTTCTATATGTATGCTATCTAATGTAGCAGTCTTGTCTACAATAGGAACTGGTAGTTCCATTCCGTCGTCGTCTACCTGATTCAGTACGGTGGTGGTGCTAAGTGTGTATTCTGTATTCTCGCTAAGTGTATGCTCGTCGGATATGCCAGTCTCGCTAACTAGTGTAGTTGCGTTGTGTATGTCTGTCGTCTGATCACTGGGTGTAGGTGCACTGTGTTCGTCTGTCTCTACTTCTGTCTCTTGTCGTGAATAGTAAGGTTTCAGCATGTTGACATGGAATATCTTTAAGTGGTCGTTTATTGATATTTCATAGTCAACATCTGAAAGTTGTTGTATCACTTTGAAAGGCCCTTGCCATGAAGTTAACCTGTTATTATGCTTGTCTGGTAGTAGCACCATTATGTATTGACCAGTTTCAAGTGTTACAGGTCTAGTACCTTTGTTAGGACTGTGATGTCCGAGGATATCTTCACTGTTTACTGGAGTGAAACCATTCTTCTCCTCCCAGACAGATATTTCTTCATCTGTACAGTGCTTTAGCTGGGGTAGACACCCAAGAATTAACTCAGCACAAGGGTTGTCTAGTATTGCACAAGTAAAGGTACCCGCAAGGAACGGGGTGTTTATACGGGCTCTTGCCAGAGGATAGGTTTCTATATTACCAGAAAACGTACGGCATCTTACAGAGTCACCAGTATAATCCTTTGGATTAACAAGTTCCTTTTTCACACCAATAATAGAGCTCCCACTGTCTAGCAAACATCGGCATGGCTTCTCATTGACCAACGCAGAGTGAAACAATAGATTGCCTCTGGAGGCTATAGCTGCGTTTGCATTCTCTAAGGAGGATGTTACAAAATGCCCACATTCTAATTTTCCGTCTGCATGAAATTGGTGACATTGCTCACAACTGTCAAAACTCAACATATCGTTTACACAACACACCTCTTCTGTTTGGTTAACAGGTAATTCATTTTCAACATCACACTCAGTCTCACTACCACTATCAGAAGATGTATAAAGTAAAATAGCATTGTTGGCTTTAATACGTTGGCGGCCTAGGCACTTATTTGAATAATGGCCGTAGCTGGAACAAAAAAAAACATTTGACGGCACGCCGGTAAGCAGATCTTTTGTTCTGTTGCTTCTTAATAACATTTTCAAGATGTGCCGGATAACTTGGCGATTTGTCACACATTGAATAAGTGTCATGTAAAAGGTGACAGTGGATACATTTTGAAATTTTTCTATCTTTCTTGTCAAATTTATTAAATGGTTTTCTATTGCTCTGATAGTTTTTTGATTGATCTTTTACAAAGGAAACTATTTCAGAGTCATTTGAAGTTTTAAAAATATTTCTGTTTGAAGAAAAATATGCCGACCCTTTCTTTTCAAACTGTTCTATGGTTTCAATGTCTGACTGCTGCAAAAATTTAGCAAAAGAGGATGGTATCGTGGATATTACTTTATCCATAGTTATTAAGTTTTTCAATCTATCAAAGTCTTTTCCTATGTTAGCTGCTTTAAGCCACCTATTTAGTACACTTTGAACATTTGAGACGTAGTCAAAGAAAGTCTCAGTAGGTTTAGGTTTTAAATTTGAGAACTGAACCTGATACCCAGGGGCATCAAGTAAAAAGTGTTGCATAATCCTATCACGGATGTATTGGTAGTCAGATCTAAGATCGGTTGGTATAGATTCTATCACTTTAAGGGGCTCACCACTCAGGTTCTTCATATAAATCATAGCCCACATCTCTAAAGGAACTTGGTGATATTTAAACTGATACTCGACATTTTCTGTCCAAGCAGATATTGAATCGTCTCTACAATATGGTTTGATAATATTTTTGTATTTGTTGAACTTATTTTCTTCTTGTTGACTTTTAAGTTTAGTGGCAGAGATCTCTGCGTGTGAGTCTACATCCATCTCTTTCATCTTTAACTGTGTCTCTGATTCTACTTGTATTTGTTTTTCCTTAACTCTTGCCATTTCATCTATCTCTTTTTGCTTTAGTTCTCTTTCTTGATCTAATTGCCTTTGCTTTAATTCTAGTTCTTTCTGTTTAATTTCTATTTCTTTCTGTTTATTTTCCTTATCCTGCTCTAACTGTTGTTGCTTAATTTGTAATTCTTTTTGTTTTGTTATCTCAGCTAGTTGTATCTGATGTTGTCTTTCCTGTGCGCGTTCATCTCTCTCTGCATCCTTTGCTTCTTTAAATTTTTGATCCGCATATTGTTCTAGCTCTTTACCTGTGTATTGCAATTCTTTGCCTGCTTTAATGAAGTCAGCTAGAGTAGCCATGTTTGTTGGGTAATTGGCTCGCGTTGACCTGAACTAACTGCTTCACTCAGTTATTTCTCTTTAATATGCTATGTTATTTAATATCTGAGCACTACAAATTGTACTCTTTGTTTACAATCTGGAAAATTGTATTCTCCAAAAAATTAGAGCACAAAGTCTGTTCATACAATACACGCTGAAAAAGAGATGCACTATTAATCACAATGCATGCCAAAAACGTAGGTTTTACTCATCTTAATGTTCCCGAGAACAAGGAACAACACGTTAGCAACACCGGTCCCGTTGTTTGGCACCCCGGAATACACACGAGTTTTCTACTCAGGTCACCTTGTTTGGCACATCGGCATACACTCACGTTATCTCTCAGCTGTTGTTCACTCTGGTTAACAGAGCAGCAACAATTAACAACTCGTAAACGAAAAATAGATTTTTGACAAATTAGTACAATGACACTGACATGCCCACGAACAAACAGAATATCGATTAATTAATATTTAATGTCAATGTCCTGTCTTCGTTCTACAGTAATATGTCTTTCGTTACTAACCTAGTTTAATCTATGGAAGAATGGTGCAGACAAAATCTAATTTGCATAGCCGAAAGTAGTGCCCTCGTGACGGTAAACAAATAGAAAAGTACGAAAAAAATTCAATAATTGCTTTTAAATCAATATAAATATAATAATAATGTGTAAATAAATAAATATATTCATTCTCTAACTTAAATAAACAAATAATAGTTAATATATCGTAAAGATTCAGGCAGGCAGCAGTTTGGCAGTTTGTAAACACTGAAATGCTGATTCCAAATGGCGAGGGCCAACTGTTTGTCAATCGTGCCACGTCACAGGCGCAGCGCTATTTTTAGCTTGCAAAAATCAATACTGTCGTTGACCTCTGTATTGCTCCGCCATGAATCATTTTTGACAATTATTCAAAAACAAATAAATAATTACATAAATAAATGAAAGAAGAACATAATATTAATACTTACAACTTTGAAAAACACATTATTTAAATATATAACATTCTAATAAGCACAAATAAACATTATTTCATCACGATAGGCACAATTCTGCTGGCAACTCGATCTAGTCTGCATACGTCATCGTCACTGACACAAATTAAACATTTAATCTTTGTAACATCCTATCCGTAAACCTAGTCTAGAGCCGTGGGTAAGTGTTATAGCTTGAACTCAGGTTCAAGCCGCACTTCTGACACCACATTTAATCCTATTGCCTGTCAACAACTTATGTTTCAGGCATCATCGGATTACTTCTCCCACACCATACAAGAAACTTGCAAGTCGTGTGCGAGGAATGAAATGGTACATTTTATTGCCGTTGGCTCTTTACAATTGCAAAACAGTCGCTATCTAATCACACATAAAGTCACAATATTCTCTATCACTAGTTTTCCTGAATCCTATAGCTAATCTCTATCTACTAGGCTATACGAAAACTATCTTCTATTCTACACGATGTGAACACTACAGAGTCAGTCCCCAGTCTGACTTCCTTCACTCGCGTCGCTACACGCCACGCGGAAGGACCTTCATGCGTCCTTCGGCTCTTTGCGTGCTAGGTCAGTTAGCACGCCTCTATTAGCTGTCTTTGGTTGAGTAGCACTCGTGGCGATCACGCAGGCGTGATTCTGTCGTGACCAGTAGTGCTAACTATCTGGTCAACGCCTTCGTGTGAGGACTAGTTAATAGTCCCCCTTTTCTATCATCTATCCTGCCCTGATCCCGGGCACTATGCTCCCTCTATCTATTTGAGGTTGACCCCACGTCCCGGTGGTGCTCTATCATGAGGCAGGCTTCCTGCCTCCTGCCTCAGTCTTTGACAGTATCCCTACACTCGAGCAGTATTTCACAAGCTGGTGTTATTGTCGATGGTACCAAATGTTATCCCTACTTTCGAACAGTATTTCACTAGCGGATTTTATCTTTAATAGTAACAAATGTTACCCCTACACTTGAGCATTATTTCACAAGCTGGTGTTACAGATGATGGTACCAAATGATAGCCCTACACGCGAGCAATATTTCACAAGATGGATGCATTAATGGTTGAACTAAATGTTATACCTACACTAGCGCAGTATTTCACACGCTGATGTTAATTGATGATGGTACCAAATGTGATCCCTACACTCGAGCAGTATTTCAAAAGCTGGTATAACAGTTGATGGTACCAAATGTGATCCCTACACTCGAGCAGTATTTCAAAAGCTGGTATAACAGTTGATGGTACCAAATGTGATCCCTACACTCGAGCAGTATTTCAAAAGCTGGTATAACAGTTGATGGTACCAAATGTGATCCCTACACTCGAGCAGTATTCCACAAGCTGGTGTTATAGTTGATGGTATTAAATGTGATCCCTACACTCGAGCTGTATTTCACAAGCTGATGTTATTATACCCACGTGGTGTATATGGTGCTCTCAATTGTTTGGTATATCGGCAAATGGTTTCTTGTATGGTCGATATCATAGCTGCCTCTTTACTTCACATTAAGTTTTCATGTCCCATGTAAGCAAGGTGGACATGGCAGCCTAAATCAATAAGAAACATCGCCTAAACAGGTACTTGCACACATGACTGACATGCCGGCAAGCAACGAGCGCTGCCCACTGCGCCTTCGCAGATTGAATATAGCAAATACTATGTTTATACCTTTTCTTTTCTTTTTTTTCCCCCCTGCAGGTTGTGAAGACATCAACGGTGATTGCCATGATTACCACATTTCAGGACTCATGACTTTAGATTCAGATGGTAACATTTTACACAACTGCTCTTGCTTGAGTAATGTGGATGCAACTGCGTATTTCTATTGTCCATGAAGTATATTAGTTGTGACTAAAGAATGTTGAACAGTCTAAAGTATACCAAACACATTATTGTCAAACTCTCCATAAAGGTGGTATTCGCTGTATTTATTCTTGATCTCAGTCTGTCTTTCTGTAGTTGTTTGCTAATGATTTCAATGTGTATTTCCGTCGTTGCTTGTTATGCTGTCAGCTTGTCGTTCTGTCGTTGTGTGTTCATGATCTCAACCTGTCCTTCTGTCGTTGTGTGTTCATGATCCCTGTCTGTCTTTCTGTCGTTGTTTATTCTAGATCATGTCTGTCTTTCTGTCGTTGTTTGTTATAGATCATGTCTGTCCTTCTGTCGTTGTGTGTTTATGATCCCTGTCTGTCCTTCTGTCGTTGTGTGTTCATGATCCCTGTCTGTCCTTCTGTCGTTGTGTGTTCATGATCCCTGTCTCTCCTTCTGTCGTTGTGTGTTCATGATCCCTGTCTGTCTTTCTGTCGTTGTTTGTTCATGATCCCTGTCTGTCTTTCTGTCGTTGTTTGTTGTAGATCATGTCTGTCTTTCTGTCGTTGTTTGTTCATGATCCCTGTCTGTCTTTCTGTCGTTGTTTGTTCTAGATCATGTCTGTCTTTCTGTCGTTGTTTGTTGTAGATCATGTCTGTCCTTCTGTCGTTGTGTGTTTATGAACCCTGTCCGTCTTTCTGTCTTTTTTTGTTCATGATCCCTGTCTGTCTTTCTGTCGTTGTTTGTTCTAGATCATGTCTGTCCTTCTGTCGTTGTGTGTTCATGATCAATGTCTGTCTTTCTGTCGTTGTGTGTTCATGATCCCTGTCTGTCCTTCTGTTGTTGTTTGTTCTAGATCATGTCTGTCTTTCTGTCGTTCTGTGTTCATGATCCCTGTCTGTCCTTCTGTCGTTGTGTGTTGATAATCCATGTCTGTCTTTCTGTCTTTATTTGTTCATGATCCCTGTCTGTCTTTCTGTCGTTGTTTGTTCTAGATCATGTCTGTCATTCTGTCGTTGTGTGTTCATGATCCCTGTCTGTTTTTCTGTCGTTGTGTGGTCATGATCCCTGTCTGTCTTTCTGTCGTTGTGTGTTTATGATCCCTGTCTGTCTTTCAGTCTTTATTTGTTTATTATCCCTGTGTGTCTTTCTGTCGTTGTTTGTTCTAGATCATGTCTGTCCTTCTGTCGTTGTATGTTCATGATCCCTGTCTGTCTTTCTGCCGTTGTGTGTTCTAGATCATGTCTGTCCTTCTGTCGTTGTGTGGTCTTGATTCCTGTCTGTCTTTCTGTCGTTGTATGTTCATGATCCCTGACTGTCTTTCTGTCTTTGTGTGTTCATGATCCCTGTCTGTCCTTCTGTCGTTGTGTGTTCATGATCCCTGTCTGTCCTTCTGTCGCTGTGTATTCATGATCCCTGTCTGTCTTTCTGACTTTATTTGTTTATGATCCCTGTCTGTCCTTCTGTCGCTGTGTGTTCATGATCCCTGTCTTTCCTTCTGTCGTTGTGTGTTCATTATCCCTGTCTGACCTTCTGTCGTTGTGTGTTCATGATCCCTGTCTGTCTTATTGTCTTTATTTGTTTATGATCCCTGTCTTTCTTTCTGTCTTTGTTTTTGCTAGATCATGTCTGTCCTTCTGTCGTTGTGTGTTCATGATCCCTGTCTGTCGTTCTGTCGCTTTGTGTTCATGATCCATGTCTGTCCTTCTGTCGCCGTGTGTTCATGATCTCAACCTATCCTTCTGTCGTTGTGTGTTCATGATCTCAACCTGTCATTCTTTCGTTGTGTGTTCATGATCTCAACCTGTCCTTCCGTCGTTGTGTATTCATGATTCCTGTCTGTCTTTCTGTCGTTGTGTGTTCATGATCCCTGTCTGTCTTTCTGTCGTTGTGTGTTCATGATCCCTGTCTGTCTTTCTGTCGTTGTTTGTTCATGATCCCTTTCTATCTTTCTGTCGTTGAGTGTTCATGATCCCTGTCTGTCGTTTTGTCGTTGTGTGTTCATGATCCCTGTCTGTCTTTCTGTCGTTGTGTATTCATGATCCATGTCTGTCCTTCTGTCGTTGTGTGTTCATGATCCATGTCTGTCCTTCTGTCGTTGTGTGTTCATGATACCTGTCTGTCTTTCTGTCTTTGTGTGTTCATGATCCCTGTCTGTCTTTCTGTCGTTGTGTGTTCATGATCCCTGTCTGTCTTTCTGTCGTTGTTTGTTCATGATCCCTTTCTGTCTTTCTGTCGTTGAGTGTTCATGATCCCTGTCTGTCTTTTTGTCGTTGTGTGTTCATGATCCCTGTCTGTCTTTCTGTCGTTGTGTATTCATGATCCATGTCTGTCCTTCTGACGTTGTGTGTTCATGATCCATGTCTGTCCTTCTGTCGTTGTGTGTTCATGATATCTGTCTGTCTTTCTGTCTTTGTGTGTTCAAGATCCCTGTCTGTCTTTCTGTCGTTGTTTGTTCATGATCCATGTCTGTCTTTCTGCGTTGTTTGTTAATGAGCTCAACCTTTCCTTCTATCGGTATTTTTTCATGATCTGAATCTGTCATTCTGTCGTTGTTTATTATTGGTCTCAACCTCTCCTTCTGTCGCTGTTTGTTCACGATCTTAACCAGTAATTTTGTCATTATTTTTTTTTAAATAATGTCACCCTTTTCTTCTTTTATCGTTGTTGTATATGATCCCCAT
The DNA here is from genome assembly GCA_963921405.1 of Cepaea hortensis. NCBI lineage: Eukaryota > Metazoa > Mollusca > Gastropoda > Stylommatophora > Helicidae > Cepaea > Cepaea hortensis. The sequence goes on from OY992888.1 coordinate 88,974,385, forward strand.
TTGTCTCTCTGCCGTTGTTTGTTCATGAACTTAGCCTGCCCGTCTGGTAATTAATTAATTATCAACGAAATATTCACAATCTCAAAATGTCTTTATGTCGTTGTTTCTTCATGATCTCACCAGATATGTCTGTAGTTGTTTGTTCATGATCTCGGCAGGTGCTTTTGTGGTTGTTTCTGATTTCAGCAGTTACTTCTGTTGATCTATTTTTTTTTTTTGTATTCCCATAAATTCTGCATCAGACTGGATATTTCTTTATGAATAAACGTATTAATTAAATCTGCTGGAAATATTCGTGGTATTTAATTTCATTCATCCACACATTCAATTTTGTATATATTTATTAAATTATCAATATATCAGTTTATCTAGTCTTCATCCACCTCTCTCTCTCTCTATCTCTCTCTCTCTCTCTCTCTCTCTCTCTATATATATATATATATATATATATATATATATATATATATATATATATATATATATATATATATATATAAATCATTCATTGGCACCTTTCCGTCTTGACAGACGATAGTTTGGTACATTGTGCTTCAACAAGGCTTAATAACTGTCATATGGCAATAACTACGATCCATGGCGGTGGCGAGTGTGGCTGGTAAGGCCAATTCTTGCTGCAAATGTTTGCCCACAGTAGGTGCATGTGAAAACATGGTCATTTCCACCATTTTGCACCATCTTACGTCTCTCACGCTCTGTGTGTGCTTTATCTGCAATCATTTTCTCCTTTGTCTTTATTCCATTTCTGATAGTTGCCCTCCATGCAACACGTTCAGCGGCGACTTGCTCCCAATGTGCATTATCAATGCCTGTATCAATCATGTCCCGCTTACACACATCTTTGTATCGTAGTAGAGGCCGACCCTGAGATCTCTTACCCATCTGTAATTCACCAAAAAAGATGTTCTTTGGTATTCTACCATCATCCATCCTCCTAACGTGTCCTATCCATCTAAGTCTACGAAGAATGAGCATGGAATACACCGTCACACAACCTGATCTTTCCAATACTTCAGTATGTGTGATTTTGTCATGCCACTTAATACCAAGTATTCTTCGCAGACACCGCATATGAAAGCTGTTTAAACGTTTCTCTTGGCGTGAGTAAGTTGTCCAGGTTTCACTGCCATAAAGAAGAGTACTAAGGACACAGGCTTGGTAGACAAGGACTTTTGTTTTGGCAGTAAGCTTCATGTTCTCCCAGACTCTTTTTGCTAACATGTTCATTGTTGTTGCTGCCTTGCCAATCCTGATGTTGATTTCCTGATCGAGGGATAATTTGCTATTTACCTCTGATCCTAGATATGTAAAATGGTCTACTATCTCCAGTTCGGCGTCGTCAATAAAGATTGATGGTACACCATGTGCACCTTGTGACATAATCTGTGTCTTCTTTTTGTTAATTGTTAAACCAAATTCAGAACAAGCATTGGAGAATGCAGATAGTAGATGTTGTAATTCTTCCTCAGAGTGGGTCGTAATCGCAGCATCATCCACAAAAAGCAACACTCTGATTAGTACCCTGCTAATTTTGGTCTTGGCCTTAAATCTCTGAGCATTATAGAGGCCACCATCTGAGCGTGAGTGAATGTATATACCGTCATCCTGATAACTCCATAGCACAAAGCCTGGGCTAAAATAAAGAAACCATGTGTTGCCCATGCAGCATGATCCCTCTCTCGGCCTGCCTAATTCACTCCAGAGGAAAGTTGACACCTATACATCTGGAACAAGACAAGCTGCAGAAGCTGCCGGATCAGCAAAGCAATGCTCTAACTGTCCGCCTGTAGGAGCTTCGATCCTAGACCAGCTGCCAACCAAGGCTTAGGGCCTGGTCTGCCCTGCCATGACTTATTTTGTCTTTGGGTTGCATTTCCTCGCACCAGGATAAGGCTAGTACCCTCCCAATTGCGCTCTTCCGCCCGAAGCCGTTGGCACAATGTGGGGTGTCGGGTTTGGTAAGCGCCGCCCAACATTCGGCGCTATATATATATATATATATATATATATATATATATATATATATATATATATATATATATATATATATATATATATATATATTCGTATGTAACATTTATCTTTGCTTAATTGACTAAACGAAGGCTCTCGATAAAGTAAGCCATTTCAACATGATGAAGATGCTTTCTGATCTACATATTGATGGGAAAGACCATCTTCTTCTTCTTCTTCAGCGTTTTGAGCCATTGAGGTTCTTTGCTGCATATACAATCCGTCTCCATTCGTCTCTCTGGTGGACCTTCTCTTGCCAGTCGTTGATTCCAAGTGCTTGTAGGTCTGTATATATATATATATATATATATATATATATATATATATATATATATATATATATATATATATATATATATATATATATATACTATCTCTCCACCGTCTTCTTGGTCTACCTCGGGGTCTACGGTCATTTATTTCCTGAGTGTAAGCGAGTTTTGTTTCCCTATTATCTTCCATTCTTTCTATATGCCCCAGCCATTGTAGTCTATTAGCCTTCATGATACCAGTGATTAGCAGGGACTTAAACAGATCATAAATGTCTTTGTTACTTTTTCTTTTCCACTCTCCACTTTGTGTATCCCTAAAGGGTCCAAAGATGCGTCTTACACCTTTGTTCTCAAAGGTTTGTAGCAAGGCTTCGTCTCCTTTTGTTGTACTCCAGGTTTCAGAGCCATACAGCACAACTGGTCTGATCAGTGTTTTGTATATTGTGATCTTGGTGTTGCGAGATAGCGGCTTTGATTTCAGTAGATGTTGTAGTGCATAGTATATCTTATTTCCAGAATTGATTCTAGTTTGTATTTCTTCCCTTATGATGTTGGAGCAGTTGAAGATTGTACCCAGGTATTTGTGTTTCCGTTCTTTTAATGGTCATATTATCTATTTGTATGTGACCAGAGTTTTTAGCCATTCCTTCTCTTGAAATTACCATATATTCTGTCTTATCTTGGTTGATAACCAGCCCTATCTGTTGGGCTTTTTCCTTTAAGTGAGTCAGTATTTCCAATGTCTTTTGTTCATTTTCCCCTATAATTTCTGCATATCCAAGCAGCTTGGATGTTCCTTCAATATCACATTCCTCCTTTACCCTCCTTACAACTTTCTCTAGAGCCAGATTGAAGAGTGGCGGCGATAGTGCATCACCCTGTTTCAAGCCAGATGTTATTTGGAAAGGGTCTGATTTCCTGCCTTTATATGTTACTATATTATAAGTATCTTCCATGCATAGCCTGGTCATGTTGATTAACTTCCTTGGTATTCCAAATTCCTGCATAACATTCCATAGACTATTCCTATGGACACTATCATAAGGAAAGACCTTAGACTTGTAAAATGCATATTCTGGAAACAGCTCGTTACCATAACGATTGATAATGAAGTAGGTCAATATCAACCTAATAAGTAAGGTGTGCAACAGGAATGTGCAATATCTCAGGATCTGTTTAAAAAAAATTATTTTAATTGCCTTATTTGTTGATAATGTTCTCAGAAATTTAGAACATATGATAGGCATCAAAAGTGGCGGGACGTAGCATCAATATCATTAGATATGCGTATGACACAGTATTAATTTCAGACAATGACCATGATCTGTAACACAAAGTATATACGGTCATTGTACAGAGTAAACAATTGCGGTTAGATTTAAATTGTATGAAGACAGACGTTATGGTCGTCACTATGAAGAAGGGAATACCACAATGTGATGTGTAGGTAGATAGTAATATTCTTAAGTAAGTGAATCAATCAATCAATCATGGACCAGTCATAACATCTGATGGGAGGTGCCTTGAAGAGATTTGAACAAGAATCGCTATGGCGAAGGAAACCTTTTGAAAGATGGAAACCATACTAACCAATAAAAAGACATTGGGCAGTGGGGAGCATTTTATGTGATATTCACTGGCACAGGAACGGAGCATAATGGGGACGACCCGTTGCTGTGAAGTTGGAACCGCGACTAACTAACTAACTAACTAACTAACTAACTAACTAACTAAAAAGATGTAAATTGCAAAGTGAAAAATGGAGAACCTCTACTTTTGAATGGATGTGAAACGTGGACAATGAGCAAACAAGCTAATAATACTCAATGGCAATGGAAATATGATTTCTGAGGAAAATGCAAAGAAAAGCATAGACCGACAGTACAACCAATGAGCAAGTCCTACAAACTGATTATAGAAATTAGACGTAGACAGTCACCTTTTTTTGGGAACGTTATGAGAAGAAATAAACTAGATAACATGGTGACAACTAGCAATATTGTAGGGAAAAGAACAAGATGAAGGCAGAGAAGTAAATATATGGATGGCTTGACGAAATGATATGGTCGAGAAAAGAACAAGATGAAGGCAGAGAAGTAAATATATGGATGGCTTGACGAAATGATATGGTCGAGAAAAGAACAAGATGAAGGCAGAGAAGTAAATATATGGATGGCTTGACGAAATGATATGGTCGAGAAAAGAACAAGATGAAGGCAGAGAAGTAAATATATGGATGGCTTGACGAAATGATATGGTCGAGAAAAGAACAAGATGAAGGCAGAGAAGTAAATATATGGATGGCTTGACGAAATGATATGGTCGAGAAAAGAACAAGATGAAGGCAGAGAAGTAAATATATGGATGGCTTGACGAAATGATATGGTCGAGAAAAGAACAAGATGAAGGCAGAGAAGTAAATATATGGATGGCTTGACGAAATGATATGGTCGAGAAAAGAACACAGAACTGGCACACGGTTCTGGTGATCTTGTTAGATGGCGAGACATGACCGCCCGCGCTTATCGGAAATGGCTCATGATGATTTTACGAGGGTAAGTTAATAGGTATGTCACACATGGCTTTAGAAAAATAACTAACTATGATAAGAACTTGAAACCAGCTTTTTTTATACTTACATTGTCCCTTTATTTCTCTACACAATGTCCATCAACACTGATGCACTTATCCCATCGTTTTATCAGTCCTCCCAAACCGGCTGCATAGAACTGCGTGCCCCATTTTTCTAAACACCGCTTTCACTTCACATTCAACTTCGGCGTCATTCGTGAAATGTTTCCCGAAAAGGTGGGTTTTCAGTGGACTTAGCCCCAAGCTATTTCCCGTAAAGTGATGCAGAGTTGAGTAGACAAAGTAACGAGGGCGAGATAATAAGTAAGTCACACAGTTATGTGGGATGGCCGGTAAATGACAACAGGGCACGCATATTTATGCAGCCGATTTGGGAGGACTGATAAAACGATGGGATAAGTACATCAATGTTGGTCGAAATTATGATGAGACACAAAAGGGACAATGTATGTATAAAAACAAACTGGTTCAATTTGTTATCATAGTTAGTTATTTTTCTAGAGCCATTTGTGACTTACTCATTAACTTAGTCTCGTATATACCAGCGGCTTCAAATGAAAATCTTAAAGGTGTATTAGAAATTAAAATCACCATGTCGTTGTTTTGTGACATGTCAATATTGTTGTTGAAGATGTCAAGAGTGTTAACCATGTGACAAACATCGTGATGTCACTGGGACAATTTAAAGATGGCCGCTCTTCTTTTGACAAGCACCCAAGAGGAGCAGTGTTCTGTTATCACTGTTTTATCAGTGAAGGGGTAAAACCTATAGACATTAATCGGCAAATAAAAGTGCAGCATTGTGATGAATGCCTGTCAGTCCAGCATGTGTATGAAAGGAGTAGGACGTTTGAAAACGGCGTGACTACTGTGACAGACTGTTCATGACCGTGTCAGGCACACCTAGTAGTGACCCTAAGATTCGATTGCAGCTGTTGAAGCCCTCGTACAGAAACACCGCCGACTGACTGACTGCATGACAATGCAGCACATCTTGACATCAGTCACGGTTCAGCACACCACATCATTCATGATGTGTTACAATGCCTCAAAATGTCTGCAATGTGGGTGGCACGTCAGCATACTCCAGAATTAAAATAACGACGATTTGATGTTGTTTTTTTTTTTTTTTCATTTTCATGAACATGTGCAGTGCTTTAAAGCAGAATGTGATGGTCTCCTATCAATAATTGTTCCTGGCCATGACACTTGGCAATACTAACACGAAGGGAGCGAACAGGGAATGACGAAACCCTCCTCACCGAAACTAAAGTAGTTTCGCACGCAGCCATCTGCAGCGAAGGTTATGCTTCCTATATTTTTGGCGTTGTTTTAGAGCACGGCATGCCAAGGTGAAAACTGTCACTAGTATACAGATCTTCCCAGGAATCATCTTCGACCCGCAATCACGTCCAAACGTCCAATGTGAACTTCTGAGTAAAGGAGTCCTTTAGCAACATGGCAATGCTCGATCCTATACTGCCAGTTCAAAGGTTGGGACTATCAAAGGCTACACTTTCAGTGGGTACCACACCATCCGTACTTGCTAAAAGTAGACCTAAATGATCCCCACCTGTCTGGACGACATAAAGAGTCAGTGGGAGTAGAGACATGTTGGTGCGATGAACAGGTGCAGCAGGTGGTGCATGCGTGGTTACACATGTAAGCAAGATAATTTGCTGTACAGAAATTCACCGACTTTTTCGGCCTTGGAGGGCTTGCAGTCAACGTGGTGATTAAGTCGAAAATGATACATTCGATCTGTACTATTTCAGGGTATATTCACCACACACACACAAACACACACACACACACACACACATACACACACACCACACACACACAGACACACACACATTTAAGGTTTTCATTTCAAACCCTCGCATCAGTCTACTAGCCGGGTTGTCTATCCATTCATCATGAACTTAACTCGTTTGAATATCGGCCATCAACATATTAGGTTAGGATCGGCTAGCCACTCCCAGGAGGGGTGAAAAGTGAAAGTTAGTAGCCTGCCGGTGACCTGCAGACTACACAAGTCAAATCCATCTCCACGGATGAAAATGGCTCGCTATAGGGGATGGACTCCCTATGGTCAGATTTTTGTCCTAAACCTGCGACTGGCCTAGCAATCCGGCAGGGGATATTCATACTGCTCATAGAACAAACTAAGAAGTATAAACGGACTGACCCTAATGTTTATAGACCCGTCATTGTTAATGGACTACGAGATAGATCAGCGATTAAAAAAATAGGCACAATGAACGTCTGCGGCTTTAATAGGAAAGAAGAAGAGCTTATAGAAACATTGAAAGAGAGGAAAATTGGACTGATGGGAATAGCGGACACCATAATAAAGATGGAAGAATGCAAGGAGATCCACCACAGTTACACGTTTGTCTACTCTGGAGTGGAACAGCAAGAAAGGACAAGACACGGTGTGGAAATAGTCATTGAACCACTGCTAGCAAAAGGAATACTGGAAATAAAATATATATCAGAAAGAATCATAACAGTAAGAACAAAAGAACAAACAATTACAACACATGTACAAATTACAAATATACGCACCATGTAATACAAACAATAATGAGCAAGAATGCGAGGCCTTCTACGAAGACATCCATGACGTGCTAAATAAAATAGATAAACAGGACAACATTATAGTTATGGGAGACTTCAATGCAAGACTAGGACACAACAGAGCGGGCATGGAAAAATATCTTGGAGCATTTGGAGACCAACATAATGAAAGAAATGATAACGGAAGTATACTGTTAGAGCTTGGCAGCCAACACGACCTCTATATAACAAATACATTCTATAAACACAAAGACTCACAAATATACACCTGGTATAAAGAACGATCTAGGTACTAAAAGCAAAAGTGACAAATAACAAGAAATAACAGAAAGAGAAATATATTAAATGCAAGGACAGTGCGCAACTTATGTATAAACACAGACCACAAAGCAGTCATTGCCAGAATAAGAACCATCAGCAGAAGGAAGCAAAGACCACGAAAATGCATGCCATGCGAATCAGTAAACTTAAAAAAATCTCAAAGACGAGGCAGTGAGGAAAAACTATGAAAAAGAGCTAATTGAAATCTGTGTAAAATTACCTATAGAAAGAAAGACAGTGGAAGAAGAATAGGAGATGTTCAAATAAAGCATTTTAAATACTGTAAAGATTACACACGGAACCACGAAAAAACGCAAAACACGGATAAAGAAAATAACAAGTTGGGGGAACGCTGAAGTAAAGGAAGCTGTAAAAGACAAAAAGGAATCTTATAAAAAGTGGTTAAAGAGCGAACAGGAATGCGATTACATTAAATATAGAATAGCGAGAAGACATTTAAATAGAAAAGTAAAGAGAGAAAAACAAGAAGATTGGGAGGAATATGGATAAACTCTAAATAAAAACTACAAGGAGGCAACTAGAAACTTCTATAAAAAGATATATGCAATGGGATCCAGAGGATAACCCTTTGACCCAACTGAAATAATTAACAGCGAAAATGGAGAACCAATAAGTGAACTAAAACAAATCCTAATAAGATGGAAACAGTACTTCGAATAGCTTCACAACATCCCATCAGATGTCACAGGAATTCAAGAAATCGACACAGATGCTGTCAGAGTCTCACATGGAGTCGGTAGAAACATAAAGATAGAAGGAAATTAGAGAGGGGACATAACCCCAATACAAGGGAGACACACTCGAATGCTCGAACAATCTAGAGCCTTCGAGACGGATAGGTCAATTCGCCTACAGCTCCGTGGACACAGGGGGAACCCGTTTACCGCGTGCCAGGACCTTTTCCACGAGAAGTTTGAGGAGAGTTACAGCCCGTGTCCGATCGAGACACATTAGAGGGCAGACGCCGACTGGACATCGAACAAGCAACAGGGCTTAACTTAAGGGGGACTTGATAGATTGAACACAAGTGTATTTAGGAGTGTTACTCACTAGATAGATAGATGATAGAGTTTGTTGTAATGATTATGTATGATGGCTTTGTTATGAACTCCTGTGATAATTTTCGCCACGTAGCTGGCTGCGAAAACCATTCTTCGCCAGCTTACTGTAAATAAATTATGTCAGATAGTATCAGAACGGAGTTTGTTGCCTGTATGAACCCCAGTTTCATTCCCCTAGGTATCTAGGACGTTGACAGGCATTTGGTTTTGAATATTTGGTGTTTGTGACAGCTTCTGTTTCATTCTGACTCATATTTAACTGAAAAATATCACGATTAGCTGTGAAATATGCACTACCTTTATTTTCGACTTCTTGAATAGTCTTACAATCACTTTGTCTTAGAAATTTCGAGAAAGGAGTTGGTATTGTGTTCATGATCTTATCAATTACTATTAGCTCTTTTAGTTTATCATAGTTGTTATTTGTTTTCGCTGAGGTTATCCATTTTGTACAAATATCTTGGACTGTAGACACGTAGTCTATGAACGTTTGGTTAGGTGATGGTGTTAATTTTGAAAACTGCAATTGATAGCCTGCTGTGTCTAGTGAAACATGTTGTAGTATTCTTTGTTTTAAATAGTCGTAATCTTTCCTCATGTCTTGTGGAATTGTTTCATTCACTTTTAAGGGCTCTAATGCTAAATTCCTCATCAGAATAGACGCCCAATCGACTTTTGAAACGTTATGGTATGACATCAAACACTCGAAGTTCTCTCAATACGCACTTATTGAATCTCCGGAGCAAAAAGGTTTGACTAAGCCTTTATATTTGTTGTATTTTTGTTCCTCTTCCTTACTCCTTAACTTGTTTACTGAAATTTCCAAGTTGGAATCAATTTCCATTTGTTTCAATTTTAATTGTGTCTCTAATTCTAACATTTTATTCTCAGCGTCTAATTGAGCTTGTTTGCTAGCAGCTTCGATTTCTAACTTTTTATTTTCAGCCTCTATTTGCATCTTTTTCTCTTCCCTTTCCGCTTGCATCTTTTTGTCTTCCCTTTCCGCTTGCATCTTTTCGTCTTCCCTTTCCGCCTGCATCTTTTTCTCTTCTCTTTCCGCTTGCATCTTTTTCTCTTCTCTTTCCGCTGTCCTATCTTCTCGTGCTATATTTTCTAAATGTGTCTTTTGTGCCCATTCTGAAAGTTTATCGGCGGTGTAACCTAATTTAATTCCTAATTCGATGCACTGTTCTAATGTTGACATCTTGTAACTTTAGCTAATGTTAAATTTGTAGCAATTAATTCTCTTTGGAAATAGTTTGGGTGCACAAAAATTGGTTATGTCCCTTAATTATTTACATTCACACTTTCTATAGAATAAATTCAATGGTCATAGAATTTGCATGTATATGTCATAAATTGCAATACATAGAAAAAATATTACATCAATGAAAAAAAAATGGTGAGTATCGTTTAGGGATTCAATAAGCATGAAATGGGACTTATCTTTTTTACTGGTTTCTTGGCTGTAGTGTTCTTTGGTTCCCCTGTTTTATCGCCACTGCTGGATAACAGTTTACATACACACAATCTTTCGCGGAACAATCTGATGTTGAAATAAAAATAAAATTAGTAATTTGTCACCGTAATTGTCCAGTCATGTCAATGTCAAATTTCATGAACCTAATTTTTTAAAGTACTTTTCTAGAGGGACTAAGCTAGTTTATAAACAGATGATACGTTAGTAGCTGCAAAGTTCAGACTTTGTTATGTATGAATGTTGATATATTTTAATTGGCAAAACCAAGAGCTGTCGGGAAAGTGAAGCTTGCGCTTGCCAAAACCGGCTTGGCCCCCAAATAGCCTGTCAACGTCCTAGATACCTAGGGGAATGAAACTCGGGTTCATACAGGCAACAAACTCCGTTCTGATACTATCTGACATAATTTATTTACAGTAAGCTGGCGAAGAATGGTTTTCGCAGCCAGCTACGTGGCGAACATTATCACAGGAGTTTATAACAAAGCCATCATACATAATCATTACAACAAACTCTATCATCTATCTATCTAGTGAGTAACACTCCTAAATACACTTGTGTTCAATCTATCAAGTCCCCCTTAAGTTAAGCCCTGTTGCTTGTTCGATGTCCAGTCGGCGTCTGCCCTCTAACGTGTCTCGATCGGACACGGGCTGTAACTCTCCTCAAGCTTCTCGTGGAACAGGTCCTGGCACGCGGTAAGCGGGTTCCCCCTGTGTCCACGGAGCTGTAGGAGAACTGACCTATCCGTCTCGAAGGCTCTAGATTGTTCGAGCATTCGAGTGTGTCTCCCTTGTATTGGGGTTATGTCCCCTCTCTAATTTCCTTCTATCTTTATGTTCCTACCGACTCCATGTGAGACTCTGACAGATGCCACCGAAGGACTGGAACCAGACATACTGAAAGAAGAAATTATAGAAGCCATCATATTAAACAAATCACCGGGACAAGATGAAATACCAAATGAACTTATTAAAGCAGCAAGAGAAGTAGGAGCAGCATGGCTACATAGACTATTCAACCATGTTTGGGTATAACATCAGAAACCACAAGACAGGGGAAACGGCTTAATTATCCCAGTTTGGAAAAACAAAGGCAGCAAAAGAGACTGGACATAATATAGAGGCATTTCACTGTTGAGTCATACTGGGAAAATATTTTGAGTAATTCTTGAGAAAAGACTACGAACTATTATAGAACCCCAGTAAAGCGAAACAACTTGGATTTAGGAAAATCAAAGGATGCACAGATGTCACTTTTGCTTTTAGACAACTTATAGAAAAATCCTTCGAATTCAATGACACTCTCTACTTAGCCTTTGTCGACCAAAAAAAAGGCATTTAATAGAGTAGATAGAAACAATCTGTGGGAAATTCAGAACAATATGGTGTGAGTACGCATCTAACAAACCTATGTAGAAGCTTACACAACAGTAAATGCATAGTGAGAGAAACTGGAGGACACTCAGAACCCTTCACCATAAGATCCATAGTACGACAAGATTGTGTCCTGTCCCCTCTCTTGTTTATAACATATATAGACAACATATGTAAAGAAACCAGCCAGACAGAGACCGCAAGAACACCGCACGACGAGAAAACAAAGAAGAATCCAAAAAATGTTTCATAGTACAGTGAAAATATTTTCAGAAATATAGAAGTTTTGGAAGGAATCAACATTGGGGGACGATACATCAATAACATTAGATATGCAGATGATACAGGAACTACACAATTAAGTAGATGCGGTTGTTGCACACAGTGAACAACTAAGGTTAGAATTTAATTGTAAGAAGACACAGCTTATGGTCGTCACTAGGAAGGAAGAAATACCACAATGTAATATACAAGGGCCGGTCTCTCTGGCTGTGGGGCTACAACACTTTCTCTGTAATCCCGTTTATCACGCAGAGTCTCGTAGCGGAGCGAGAGCTGAGGCGGTTCGACCCCCGCTCGTGACTTGCGGGATACTGAGCCGGCCGCTCAGAAAGCAATGGCAAACTACTGAGCGTAATCTTGCCAAGAGATCAAAATACATCTGAAAGATGCTGGTGTTGACAGCTAAGTCCTGTAAAGGATATGCTAAAAAAAAAAAAAAAATATACAAGGAAATGGGTATATTCTTAAACACGTGAATGGGTACACCCATCTCGGAACAGTCATAACATCTTATGGGAGATGATTTGAAGAGACTAGAACAAGAATTGCCATGGCGACCGTAGCCTTTTGCAAGATGAAAAACATACTGTCCAATAAAAAGATATCAATTAAAACGAGGAAAAGAGTGTCGAAGTGCTACATAGAACCTGTACTTTTATATGGATGTGAAGCGTGGACAATGAGCAGACAAGCTGAAAAACATCTGATGGCTGTGGACATGTGGTTTCTGAGGAAAATGTAAAAAAAGACCATGAACAGACAGAATAACCAAAGAACAAATCCTTCAAGAAACAAATGAAGGTCTGATTAGAGACATTAGACGCAGACAGTCAACATTTGTGGGTATGTTATGAGAAGAAATGAATTGGAGAACTTGGTGACAACTTACAAGTTCAAAGGGAGCAGACCAAAGTGAAGACCAGGAATTAAATACCTGGATGGTTTGGCCGCCTGGCATGGTCAAGACAGAAACACGGAGCTGATCCACGACTCTGGTCATAGAGTGAGATGGCAAAACATGACCGCCCACGCTTATCGGCTTTGCAAATAATGGATGAATATATATATATATATATATATATATATATATATATATATATATATATATATATATATATATATATATATACGCACACACTAGCTGACCCGGCCCGGCTTCGCCGAGTCCCTGGTGGGGAGCATCTCATTTAATTCATATAAGTAGTCATATAAGCTCCCGTTCCCGTTCCCGACTATCTGTCTGTCTGTCTGTCTTTCTGTCTGTCTGTCTGTTTGACCCGGCCCGGCTTCGCCCAACTCGTTTTGGGGAGCATCTCATTTAATTCATATAAATAGTCATATAAGCTCCCGTTCCCGACTATCTACCTGTCTGTCTGTATGTCTATTATTAGAAAGAGAACTTGAAAGATCTTTACATCTTCCTCCAACAATTAACTTGGGTAAATGGAGCGTCTCATTTAATTCATATTCGGCTCCTGCTCCCGTTCCCGTCCCCCCCCCCCCCCCCCCCAAAAAAAAACACGACCCGGCCCGGCTTCGCCCAGACCCTCGCAGTGAACGTCTCATTTAATTCATATAAGTAGTCATATAAGCTCCAGTTCCCGTTTCCGGAAATATGGCGAAAAGATTGGAAGAGAACAATCTTCATCTCAATAACTAAATAGGGAGCAGGAGAAGAGGAGAAGGGGGAGGAGGAGGGGAGGAGGAGGAGTGGAGGAGGAGAAGGGGGAGGAGAGGGAGGATGGGGGAGGAGAAGGAGAAGGGAGGAGGAGGGAGGAGGAGGAGGAGGGAGGAGGAGGGGAGCAGAGAGGAGGAGGGGAGGAAAAGGAGGGGAGGAGGAGGGGAAGGAGAGGGAGGACGGGGGAGGAGGAGGACGGGGAGGGGGAGGAGGAGGCGTAGGGAGGGGGAGGGAAGAAGAGGGGGAGGATTAGGGGGAGGAGGAGGAAGAGGGGCAGAAGGAGGAGGAGGAGAGAGGAGGAGGGGGAGGATGAGAAGGAGGGGATGAGGAGGAGGGGCAGGAGGAGGTGCAGGAGGAAGTGGAGATAGGGGAGGAGGAGGTGGAGGAGATAGGGGAGGAGGAGGAGGGGGAGGAGGAGGAGGAGAGGGACGGAGGGGAAGAGAATGGGGGAGGAGGAGGAAGGGGGAGAATAAGGGGAGGATGAGGAGGAGGAGGAAGAGGAGTAATATAACGCATATAACTGTAGGTAACTGTAGGGAAAAGGTCTATCTATTTGAGAAATATGCAACAATTTTACATATATTGCAATGCTATTAGAACCTCGCTATATATACATTATAATGTAAATTAAATATTAAATAATATTAAGTAAATAACTGTTTGAACACTAAAAAACTATGACAGTTGGCAGCACGGAAATAAGAAGAAGACGTGTAGAAATTTCATCTCAATCGGACGGACCGTTCGCGAACGCATAAATAACATACATACATACATACATACATTCATACAGACAGACATAGCCTTTTATATATATATATATATATATATATATATATATATATATATATATATATATATATATATATATATATATATATATATATATATATATATATATATATATATATATATATATATATATAATATATATATATATATATATATATATATATATATATATAAATATATAAATATATAAATATATAAAACACAATGTATGTCTTTGGGTTGGGATGTATTTAATGCATTCGATCACGGTCCATCCGATTGAGATGAAATTTTCTACATGTTTTCTTTTCATTCCCGTGCAACCAACTGTAATAGGTTCTTAGTGTACAATCATCTATTTACTTACTAATATTTAATTTTGTAATTACATGACTCAACATAAGAAAAAATAAAACAAGGGACATAACTTTTAGTAGCATTGCTATATCTTAAGTTAAGTTCCCTTGCTATACGTACTCCAAACATAGATAGATTTATGGATGGATAAATAGTTAGATTGATCCCCGCCAGGGGCTGGGCGAAACCGGCCTGGTCCTCTAGATGGATGGATGAATAGATAGATAGATAGATAGATAGTTAGACAGACAGACAGACAGACAGACAGACAGACAGACAGACAGACAGACAGATAGTCGGGAACGAGAACTGGAGCTTATATAGCTACTTATATAAATTAAATGAGATGTTCCCCACCAGGGTCTGGGCGAAGCCGGGTGAGACAGACAGACAGACAGACAGACAGACAGACAGACAGACAGATAGATAGATCCCCGCCAGGGCCTGGACGAAGCCGGGCCAGGTCAGCTAGTATATATATATATATATATATATATATATATATATATATATATATATATATATATATATGCCCGGCTTCGCCAAATCCCTGGTGGGGAGCGTCTCATTTAATTTATATTAATAGCCATATAAGCTCCTGCTCCCGGTTCCGGAAATATGGGGAACAGATTGGAAAAGAACAATCTTCATCCCAATAACCAAATAGGGCAATATGAAACTACTGAACGCAAACTTACTAACAAATCACGAAGACCCAATAAATGCTGGGATGACTGTATAGATGTCGAAAAGAAATAAAAAGATTAGTTACAAAATTTTCACTATTTAAAATAGATACATTATTTTTTATGAAAACTGTGAAAATGCCTTAAAGATTTTATCATTAGATGTTATAACGCATATGCCTGTAGATAACTGTAAATAAACATTTTATAAAGTTTTGATAAAAATGCAACAATTATTTTAATTACATATATAGCAAAGCTACTACAATTTATGTCCCTTTATATAACTTTTCTTAAGTTAAGTCCCCTTGCTATAAATAAATTATAATGTAATTAAAAAATTAAATTTTATTACGTAAATAACTGTTTGTAAACTAACAATCTATGCCAGCTGGCAGCATGGTAATGAGAAGAACACGTGTAGAAAATTGCATCCCAATCGGATGGACTGTTCGCGAACACATAAATAACATACATACGGGCATACAGTGTATATATATATATATATATATATATATATATATATATATATATATATATATATATATATATATATATATATATATATATATAGTTAATGAAAGTCAAGTATACAACCGGAAACATTAAACATGACTCGTCCAATTTGAAAACTGACAAAGAAATACAAGATAATTTTAACATAGAAGTAAACAAAAGATTTGATATTTTGTCTGATGGAGAGATCATATTTCAAGATGTAGATGATAAATGGGAAATGCTAAAGAATTAAATAAGTTAAGCTGCAAAAAAAAAAAAAAAAAAAAAAAAAAAAAACCCAAAAAAAACTACTCCAAAATATGGATGACTGAAGAAGTTTGACAGCTAATGGAAACAAGAAGACAGAACAAAAATAATCCTGCCAAATATAAAGAAATTCACAGAAAATTTAGAACATTATGTAAGGTGGCAACAGAAGCATACCTCGAGAAAAATTGCATAGAAATTGAAAAACAAAACAACAGTAAAAATACAAATCTAATGCACAAAAGAATTCAGGAGCTTACTAATTTAAAAAAAAAAAAAACCTACATCAACTGGTTGCCTAAAGACAAAAGTTGGAAAACTCATAATAGAAAAAAGATCAGACTTTACATGTATGGTCAGATTATATGAATTACCTTTATGGTGATAACAGAAAAAATAAGTATGGTATTCAAAATAATAATGAAGTCCATCAATTTTGAAGATGGAGGTTCAGAATGCTCTTAACCATATGAAATCTGGCAAGACCTCCGGTTCAGACAGCTTCACAACAGACTGCGGACATTCCATATCATCGAACTAAAGTCGATCAGTTACCAAATATCACTAGGACCTGAGAAAATGGCTTAATAGCAAGAGCAGTGATAGTGCAGATCTGTACGAACTGCTGATCCCTCAAGACCTCAGGGTGAATCAGTATCCAGCTTCTGCATCAAAAGAAGGAAAACCCAAAAGCTAACCAGAGGTGATCCAAGTGGAGTGCAGAACTGTCGATAGCCTGGAGGAGTTCTGGAATGACTAGCATCAGACCAGGTGAAGTGTGTGGAACAGACTTGACGGAGAGATACACTGAAGTCCCAGTCTATGACGAACTTGCTAACACCTTTCTGAGCGTCTGCACAATCCTACTTGTCATTCTGGTAGCCTACCTTATTTGTAAAAAAAAAAAAAAAAAAAAAAAAAAAAAAAAAAAAAAAAAAAAAAAAAAAAACTCCAGTTTAGGTGTTGTTTTGTGTGTTGTGTTGTTTTGAGTTAATTAAAGAGAAAAAAAGAGTGATGAGTTATATCTTGAGAACCAGGCTAGGGTGACTGCCCTGTACATGTGTTGTAATCCTCGGGTCAAACGGGTCTGCAGAATCACCAGTTGAGTACTTTTAAGATAGATAGGTGATATCCTTGGTCAATTCTAAATCCAACCACAATAGAGTTGCTACAAGATATGATCAATGCTTTAGACGAATACGGAATAGATAAAGTTATTAGACTCCTGAATACCATATATGATACTGGAGATATACCACATGAATTATGTTATTCTGTATTTATTGCAATCCCAAAGAAATCAGGAGCCTTGGAATGTGATCAACATCGAACAATTAGCATATTGAGTCATATCACGAAGATTTTGCTAAGAATTATACGGATGCTTGAAGATCTACAAATTTATTTTAAAAAAAAGACCATAGACTTGTAAAAAAACATATACTGGAAACAACAAGCAGCTAGGAGAATTGATAATGAAGTAGGTCAATATCAGCCTATTAACAGAGGTGTGAGACAGTGGTGTGTAATGTGTCCACGTGTAAAGTTACCCTAACAGACGGCAGAGACAACGACGGCTGAGCTGCCGACTTGCCACTTCCGACGGCATTCAATGGTGCCAGTAACTGAGAACTGACCGTGGATCTAAAGGACCGTGGAAATACCCTAAGGTGATCCGAAAGTTTGGATTGCGACCTGACATCGTACTTTCCTTCTCGTCAGCCAAGGAGCTAACGCTGATTGAGCTGACCGTCCCATACGAGTCAAATATTAAGGAGCAGCATACCCACAAGACAGAGAAGTTTTGTTCATGGTCGCTAGTCTTAAGCCGAAATTGCACACTGTCAGGCTTTTCGCCGTAGAGCTGGGCGCAAGAGGTCTTGTCTCTCGCTCCATGTGTGATGTGATAAGGCAAATGGGCATTAGAGGACAAGCAAGAGCTCCGACAAAAAATCAACTAGCCGAGGCAGCCGAAAAGGCTTCGTACTGGCTGTGGAATATTCGGAACCTGGAGTTGGACATGTCTCGAATCTAGTATGGTTAAAACGGTATGTGCAGACCGATAAACAATCTCTCAACTAAGAGCAAGAACTTGCAACGTCTCGTGTCGACTCCGTAGCCTTCCATCCGAGCGAGGGTAGTAAATCAAAAGACTGTGCAGTGGGACTGTGCAGTCGTCAAATCATGCAAATGTCTGCCAAAGTCCAACCTCCATACCAGGGGGGTAGTTGTCCGTAAGTCGCACTCAGCTGCAGAGACCAAGAGGTAGGTCGAAAAACTAAAAGGAAGAACCGGCTTCCTAGTAGAGTGCGCCGCCCAGAACAGTTCACAAAGAAGGAACACTGCAACGGAGACGGATGGCGGTGATAGAGACCGTGGCTGGGGAAGAAGCAGGTTCCCTACGATCACATGTTGTAAGGAGCATGCACAGGCTGCACAGTTTGGCTTCACTGAGGGAAGACAGGTTTGAGAGTGGACATGTTCACAGCTATGGGACAAGAACAACAACAAGGACAAAGAAACCAGAAACCGAAGACGTTCGGTTCAGTTGACAACACCAGATATCAGTCTATGCGTCCACCAGTCTACCAGTCCAGTGATACATTAATCTATTCTTTATATATTAAACTGTCCAATAATCTATGTGTCCAGGAATCTTTACACCCATTCATTCATCCACACATCTATCAAATATGTATCTCCCTATCCATTAATCAGTCTATCAGCCCATGTATATACCCATCCATCCATTTATCCATGAATCAGTTAAATTAACCACCAATACATCCATCGATCCATCCATCGATATCTTTATGCCTGGTTTTCTGCATATCCATACATCATCCTGTCACCCCGATTGTCGATCCGTAGATGAATCCACAATCTTTCAACCCATGGAGTTTGTCTGCAGCACCGTAAGCTGGTCTGCAATCGCGAGTAAAGGTAGGATGTATTGCATACATACTACTGGCGTATTCTTCCTGCTTCCCAGTATCACCCGCACAGCTTCATTATATGTGTGCTATAGTTTCACCATCTGTCTCTTTGGCACTGCGAGCAGTTCCAATACATACACAATTACTGATATAATCAACATATGTATAGAGTATGAAGAACAGTATTTGCACCATGCCCAGTGCTGAAATAATCTTCAATATATCGAGTCCCTTCTTCAATATCATAACAGCTTCTTTTGTATAATCCCTGAATTCGAGTTGATATCGATACAATTGTTGTGCATGTCATTTATGTATTTATTATCATCATTTTTAAAAATTTAGATTGCCTTTCCATCCATCTATAAATCTATTAATAGAGGTGCATATCCACCCAAACAGCCATGCATCCATCTATCCATCCATCAAACTATCAGCCCTGTTGTCTATCTATCTATCCATCAATCAAAATAGTCAGGTATAATTGATTAATTTCCATGTGTTTTTAACTCTTTCACTACCAAACAAAAATTGGGCTGTGACCAAACAGAAATTTATGGCAGAAAATTGGAACTAGGGGTGTGTTACAATAATGCTTTTAAAATGGTTAAAATGGTAGCAGATCTATTGTATTACATATCAAATTAAAGAGGATTGCACAAGGAACATGAAAGTGTTAATAATTAATTGATAGGTTACATATATTATGACAATAATGAGAGGTTTAATAATAACAACTGAAATTAAAGAGGTAAAAATTATTTTAAAAACTGCACTTACAAGGTGTTTTCTACACTCCTATACTGCTAATCATGTTTAATTTACTGAATAATCAAACAAACACCACTTGTCTTCAAGAATATAAACAGTATTGCTCTGCTCATTAAAATAATTCAAAAAGAGGTTTTGGTGCATATTCTGAACCATGTATTTTTCACAAAAAATGACAAAAAATAATGGCTGAAATCTTGAAGGTGGGGTCTATCACAATAATGTTATGAAAATGGTTAAAATTGTAGCAGAAATGTTGTATTATATATCAAAATAAAGGGGATTGCACCAATAGGTCTGTCTGTTCTGTTGTTGTCAAAAATTAGCTTCATAAATGATGTATGAATGAAATAATGTATGCGAGGAAAGAGATAAGAGGGGCAGAATGTCAGATAGGCCTGCGTCAACAATTCTTAACGTTTTGAAAATAAAGTGTGTTCGTTAGTTCGTTCGTTCATTCGCTCAATCAATGTATCAGCTAGGTTACCTCTCCATACATCTATCATTGCATCAGCATGACTTGAGAGTTGATAGGAGATAAGACACGCCAGCTTAGCGATGTTTGAAATTCAATAACCGTACACTATTGAAGTGAATGTATACCCTCACACCGCCACGTATGCCATCTGTATCAGGTATATATTGACACGTCCGTGCTAGCATACACGTTTACTCGCCATTGTTGGAATTCAACTGCTACGATATAGATTTCAATCATGGTAAACAATTAAATTATTTCCTTATACAATGTCATCCATCCATCCATGCATAGAGCCATACATACACTATCCATCCATAAATGCATCCATGTGTTCATCCAAGTCTATCTGCCAGTATGTCTATCTATCTATCTATCTATCTATCTATCTATCTATCTATCTATCTATCTATCTATCTATCTATCTATCTATGGATGAGTCTGTGTGTGTGTGCTCGTGTATGTATTGTATATCTTTGTATGTGTAAGTGTGCATGCATGCAGTGTATGCGAGGGATTGTATTGCGTGGGTATGATGTGTGTGGGTGTGTGTATGTACATGTGTGTGAGAGAGAAGAGAGAGAGAGAGAGAGAGAGAGAGAGAGAGAGAGAGAGAGAGAGAGAGAGAGAGAGGGAGAGGGAGAGAGAGAGAGTTGAGCGCACGCATGTCATCTAACATTCTGATCCATATGTTTTGTGTATTCTCATAGTTTTCATATTATCATTTTGATGCACTTGATTTTAACATGCATAAAATGAATTCATGTAAATTACTGTAAAGCAAGTGAGAGAGTTAGTGAATGTAAGTAAGAGAGAGAGTGGAATGAGTGTGAGAGTGTGTGTATGTAAAGAGAGCGCAAGAGAGAGAGAGAGAGAGAGAGAGAGAGAGAGAGAGAGAGAGAGAGAGAGAGAGAGAGAGAATTCAGTGCTCGCATGCCCTGTAACATGCCATTCCATATTTTTTGTGTATATTCATCTTTCACATTATCATTTTGTATGTATGACACTTGATTTTATCATGTATAATATAACATTACTGTAATGTGAGTGAGAGCGTTAGTGAGAGAGAGAGAGAGAGAGAGAGAGAGAGAGAGAGAGAGAGAGAGAGAGAGAGAGAGAGAGAGAGAGAGAGAGAGAGAGAGTTGAATTGCATCACTAATTTTTAAGTTACAAAATGTATATGTACAATTTTTCTCAATTTTCTCTACAATTTTGCGACAATGCTCACGACAATCGTCACTGTATGTGTGTGTAAAGTGTGGGAGTTTGATCATAATAGTAGGTTGGGGGATCGGGGGATGTGTGTGTGGGTGGATTCGTTATGTGTGTGGGTGGGCTCAGGATGTGTGGGTGGGAGGGGTGGGTTTGTGTGGGTGGGTGGGGGATTGTGTGTGGGTGGGTGGGGGATTGTGTGTGGGTGCGTGCGAGATGTATGGGTGTATGGGGAGATGTGTTTGTGGGTGGGGATGTGTGTTTGTGTAGATGGTTGTGGGTGAGTGGGTGGAGGAGGATATGTTGGTGGATGATTGGTGGTGGGTTATGGGATGGGTGGAGGTATATGTGTGGGTGGGGAGATGTGGGTGTGGGGATATGTGGTAGGTGGGAGATGTATGCAGGTGGGGGTGGTTGTGGGTTTGGGGATGTGTGTGTGGGTGAGGGATGTGTATGGGTGTGGGATGTTTGGGTGGATGGGTGGGGAGTGTGTGTGGGTGAGAGATGTGTGGGTGAATATGTGTGGGGGGTGTGTGGGTTGGGGGAGGGGTGCGTGATGGATTTGGAGATGTGTGTGTGTGGGTGGGGGATATGTCTGGCTGGGTGGGGTGTGTGTGGCTGAATGAAGGATGTATGTGTGGGTAGTGAGGGTGATTGTAGTTAGGGGATGTGTGGATGGGTAGGAGATGTGTGGATAGATGTGTGTGTGTGGGTGAGGGATGTGTCTTTGGGATGTGTGTGGGTGTGGTATTGTGTGGGAGGGGAGCTGGGTGTGGTTAAATGATGTTTGTGTGGGTGGGTGAAGGTGTGGTTGGGTTTGTAGGTGGGTGAAGGATGTGTGTGAGGGTGGGGGAATGTGTGCTTAGATGGGTGGTTGGGATGTGTGAGTGTGGGTGGGTAGATAGGAGATGTATATGTTGATGAGTGGGTAAGGGATGTGTGGGTGTTAGTGGTTGAGGGATAAGTACGTGTGTCTAGGGATGTGTGAGGGGATGAATGTATGGGTTGTGTGTGCGTGGATGGGAGGTGTGTGTTTGTGAATGGGGAATGTGTTGGTGGGTGGGGATGTGTGTGAGGGATGTTTGTATGGGTGGAGAGATTGTGCGTGGGTAAGGATGTGTGTGTATATGGGTAGGGGTGTGTGGTTGGGTGGATGATGTGTGGTTGGGTAGAGGATGTATGGGTGGGTGATTGTATATGAGTAAGGGTGTGTGGTTAAGGGATGTTTGGTTGGGGGATGGGTGGGTAGAGGATGTGTGGGTGGGTAGAGGATATGTGGGTGGGTGAGTGTGTGCAGGTTAGGAGATGGTGGGGGATGTTTGTAGGTGCGGGCTCGGGATCTGTGAGTGGGCTGGGGGAGATGGGAGATTATGTGGGTGAGTGCGGAATTTGTGTGTGGGTAGGTGCGGAATATGTGAGTTGACGGGGAGACATGTGTGTGGCTGAGGAATGTGTGTTTGGTTGGGTGGATGGAGGTGTGTGGGTGGAGGAGGATATTGGGTGAGTGATTGTTGTTGGGAAATTGGAGGGGTAGAGGATATGTTAGTGGGTGGGGAGATGTGTGTAGGTGGGGGATGTGTGGGTTATTGAATGTATGTGTGCTTGGGGTGTGGATGGATGGGATGTGTGGTGGGTGAGAGGTGTGTGTGGGTGGGGAGATGTGTAGGTGTAGGGTTGTGGTGGATGGGTGGGGGAATGTATTGTATGTGGGTGTGGTTGGGTGGGGAAGTTGGAGTGAATGGGGGATGTGTGGGTGGGTGGTGGATGTGTCTCATAACATAGTAATATGCATTGTTTATGTTTACAAAATTCATGTGACAATGTTTTTTTCCTATGCACTGTTGATGAAAGAAAGATGAATGATTGGAAGGGCCGAATGTAAGACGGGCCTGCGTGCCCAATTTGTTACCCTTTGAAAATAAAGTCTGTTCGTTCGTTCGTTCGTTCGTTCTATCTACCTACCTACCTATCTATCTATCTATCTATCTATCTATCTATCTATCTATCTATCTATCTATCTATCTATCTATCTATCTATCTATCTATCTATCTATCTATCTATCTATCTATCTATCTATCTATCTATCTATCTATCTATCTACATACCTACCTAGCTACCTACCCGCCTATCTATCTATCTATCTATCTATCTATCTATCTATCTATCTATCTATCTATCTATCTATCTATCTATCTATCTATCTATCTATCTATCTATCTATCTATCTATAGTTTCCAGTTTCCCACGAGGAAGGACGCGTTTGTGTGGTCTCCTCCTTTTGGATTAATTTTCCTGTTTATCTACATTCGTACGCAATGAATTTTATATGTTTGTGATCACAATGATGCCGTTCAACTGTTGAACTTGTTTTAAAGTTGCTATATGTGCAGTGTTAGATATAAATGCTAATAATATTGTATTCAATAACATTATGGATTAATTATTCATGGAGCAACGGTGCGTCGGTAAGTGATAGCTTGAACTAGCCAATCTCATCACTTGGATTTTACCGTGCGCGGCGCTACAATGTTTCCGTGTTTGTTAAAACGTAATATTATGTAATGTAATGATGTCTGTCGAGGAGGAAATTTCTGTGCTGGAGTTAGTGGGAGAAAGGGGGCGAAGTAGATCTGAGGTGCGAGTGGATTACGATCTACAGTAACAAGAAACTACACACTCAACAAAGAGCGGGCAGTAAAAAGCAAACTTAAGAACTGTTTTAGCTCGCCATCGCTGTCTGTTAAATGTATGGATGACGGTAAATGCATCTCAATCACATTTAACAATACAATACATTACGAGGCATTTCGAACATGTCTGGTCAATTATTACCATGAAGCCAAAGTTGATTATAGAAAAGACCGACAAGGAGCGGAGGTGGAAGTCAAAATATCATCTCCCCTACACACGTTGCATTTGTACAACACGCAGAATAAAATGTTAATACGAGGGGCAAACGCCGTCATGTCTGAGTGGCTCGCGACACAGTTCGTCGAAATTGAACAGGCAGCTCTGAAACTGACAAGTGACTCGCTAATCACACCTGCCAATTTCAGCACGCTAGTGTATTCCATAAAAACAACACAGCCTACACCGGTCACGCTATTGTCAGACAGAACCATAAAATCAACACAGCCTGCAGCGAGTGTCGTTACAGCATCAGGCGATAGTAACAACATACTCCAATATGCCACGACTAAGCACAGCAGCAGCTCGAACGCAGCTTCTTCTAACCAACCAGTGTTGCTAGCCATTGAATACCCGATGAGGCGCCTAGTGGACTGTATACAACCAAATGAATACAATTCAAACCAAATTGAGTTTGCACCGTCGGTACTAGATGAAAGCCCAGCTACAAATCAACACTCATGCGGTTGTCAGCAGCACATTGAAAGGTTAGAGGCAAGTTTGAAGGTACTTCTAGACGCCGCCTCTGACAACACAAACAAGATTGCCAGAATCACTAATGACTATATTAACCTCAAGTCAGAGGTCGCTCTCCTGAGAGAGGAAAATGGTATACTGAAACACACTATTGAGACTTTACAACGTGCGCCCACTATTGATCAGGGAGCACAGACTTACAGCTTCCAAACAACACAACCATCTCTGGGAGCGCCAACTATACAGCCAACGAATACACATCAACAAACAGACAAAGCCATTCAACAGGACTCGACATTTCCCATAGAAGTAAAAGTCAGCAATCGATTTGAACTACCAAAAGAGCAATTGGTAAACGACAATGTACAAGACGTACCAGAAGCCAATACACACAGAGACTACCAACTGACTGCACCCACTTGATAATTGGCGACTCCTTGTTGAAAGGCATATACAGTGATCGTATGTCCTCATCACACGCCGATAAAGCTACAACAATTCCACTTCCAGGTGCAGGGTTAGACAGTTTAACAAACAGTATACGTAGAATGGAAATCAACGAAAGCGTGAAGAGGATTACAATACATATAGGAATTAATGACACTATGAGAAACCAAAATATCACCATTTCTCAGTTTCGAAAACTACTAGACTTATTACGTTTTAATTTTCCCAATTCTAACGTGTTTTTCTCTTCCATCATACCACCAAGTTATAGCCCCGAACGTCGACTAGCCGACATAAACAACAACACCCTAGAGAAATTCTGTAATAAGTAAAATGTACACTTTATCAACAACGCACCATTCTTTACATCTCAAAGAGGCGCGCCAAAGAAACGACTGCACAGTGACCAGATCCACACATCCACATTAGGTAATAGCTTCCTTGCTAAAAATATCAAGTATCTGGGGAGAGCACAAAACATGACCAACACACAAACACGACGAACATTGACTACTGAAGCCAGTCGAAATACCTCCATCACCCCAGATAAACGTCTGCTGACGTCTGACCCCCGAAAGTTTGCCATTCAAGGTGCACACATGCTGCCAAGAATAAATCAACCTCTCCTTCCTACCCCCACCCTCACACGTGAAGGAAATAATTACCAGGATGATTTCCCTAACCTCACTTCCAACGAACCCTCGTTGCAAGCAGCAGTAAACACGCACCGTAGTAATACCACCTTGGCAAACCAAGCTCAAGACAGCTATGGGCTCCAAAGCAGACAACAAGAAGCTCCGCATCACCAAATTCAGGCCAGCAATGAGCGAACAAGCAGGCAACAACAGGTTCCGCATCACCAAGTTCATGCCAGTAATGATCGACCAAGCGGACAACAGGCTCCGCATCATTGGAGTCCAGAACTTCTACACTTGATGCAATTTAGTCATGCCGCACTGAATCAAGCCCTTATGATGTCTCTACAATACAGACCATGAGATAGGATACGTATTAAAAACAGAATCCTATATACATTGATACCAGCAACAGAGCTTCCTCCTTGAACTTTAATTGCTTACTGTTTAACGTTTTATTTCCCGTGTGGGATACTCCGCTTTAAACAGAGACATTGACTTGTATAGTCATTTATTAATTCTTTTGGATAACAGTCGGTTACTTAGCTTGTGAAGTAGTTTTTTCAGGTTAATTATTTGTTGTATGTTCTTTAATTCGTTTTGTTCCGTGTTTGCATTATATTCGTTGGTCTAATTAGATATATCGTTATAATATTGTCATTTACATATCGATTTGAATTACTGATATTTTGTAAGTCAATGTAAATGTGTTTTTTATGATCTTGTATTTTTGCTTAACTTTTACTAATTTACACTTTCTTCATGGATGAAATGTCTGAGAAGTGGCAACACTGACTCAATAAGTCAGGAATACGCCTTGGACACTTAAACATTTGTAGCGTATTTAACAAGCTACCAGAGTTATCTTCTATTCTTAATCAAAGTTTTCATTTATTCGGCCTTAGTGAAAGTAGGCTTAATGATAACATTTCAGATGAGGACATCTCTATTAAAGGGTACACAGTTTTTAGAAGGGATCCCTGTAGGAAACAAGAGACAGGCATAGTAACCTATGTTTTTAATTTATTAAATGCTCACTGTAGGCTAGACTTTGAAACTTGCGAAATAGAATGTATTTGGTTAGAGCTAAAACTTCAAAACCGCACACCCCTGATAATTGGCTACCTCTATCGAAATCCTAGTGCTGGACACGTCTTGTACGAAAACTTCACTACCATGATGGATGTGGTTTTCGCTTCCGGGAAAGAAATTATACTACTCGGAGACTTTAACACTGACACCAACAAATCCAACATAATATGGGGAAGTATAATTGCATCATACAATTTCCAACAAATAGTACAACAAGCTACTAGAGTAACAAAGTCATCTTCAACATTCATAGATCACATTGTTGTAACTTGCTCAGACAACATCATAGAATGCACCGTACCCTATTGTGCAATGAGCGATCACTACCCAATATGCTGCACGTGGTCTAAAAAAGGAATTCAAACTCCAAAACATAAACACATAAGTGTAAAATATAGAAGTTATAAAAATTTCAACCAAAACGCATTTTTACAGGACTTGCTCAGTTCACCTCTAGACAATGTTTATCAGCTTCCTGACCCGGATGATGCTCTGGAATTCTGGATGAAAACCTTTATTGATGTTTTTGATAGACATGTGCCAGTCAAGGAAGTTCGAGTAAAACACCACGTCAAGCCACCTTGGATCACCCAGGAAATACTTAAAATTATGAGAGACAGAGATAAAGCACATAAAAAGCGGGACCTAGGTGCATACCGTACACTTAGAAACAAAGTTCAATATAACATACGACGGGAAAAGAAAAATTACTTTAAGAACTTAGTAATGGATAAAACAAATAGTAAGGATATATGGAAGGCAATTAACACTTTGACAAACAAGTATAACTTCCGAAATTCCTTACCATCAAATCATATTACATGCGACCAATTCAGTAAGTTTTTTTCAAACTGACATAGACCAGTTGAAGGCTTCAATACCTAATTCTCCTTGCAACTTATCTTTATTGTCATCGTTTTGCGAGAATAGATGCTCCCGCGATATTCTTTCCGACATACCGCTAATGACAATCACTGAAGTATTCACTTACCTCAGTAACCTAAACAACACAACCTCATCTGGGTTAGATGGAATCAGCAACCGGATTCTCCGTTGTGCTGCGCCAGTGATCTGTATATCACTAACCTATGTATATAATCAGTGTCTCACCAAAGGCCACTTTCCATCAGCTCCCAAAATCGCTAAAGTGTATCCTCTTCTTAAATCTGGTTCATTGGACAATAGTCTCCCGAACAATTACAGACCCATTTCTTTACTGTCATCACTATCTAAGCCACTAGAAAAAGACATCCATAAAGTAACATTACAGTATTTAGTTCGCAACAAGCTTATTGTTGACAGCCAATCAGGATTTCGACCAAAATATTCTTGCCATACGGCCCTAACAAACTTGATAGAAAATTGGCACCAGAGTATAAACAACAACAGTCTATGTGGAACTGTGTTTATTGATTTCAAGAAAGCATTTGATATGATATACCATGTTATTTTAATTAAAAAACTTGAGACAATGAAAATTGGCCATAATGTATTCACTCTAATATCATCTTTTCTATCAAACAGAAAGCAAGTAGTATCACATAATAAATCTCTGTCTCAAACCACTCCCTTCAATATTGGAGTAACGCAAGGTTCTATTCTTGGCCCTCTATTATTTGCCATATATATTAACGATCTACCTTTGAATCTTTCGTCGTCCTGCGATCTATTTGCAGACGACTGTACAGTGAACACAAACGCTGAAAACTGTATTTTACTGGAGTAGTCTTTACAACAAGAATTTAATAATGGTGTAGTTAGGTGGAGCTATTCAAATCGTATGCAAATTAATATCACTAAAACAAAATCAATGTTATTAACAACCAGACAAAGACTTCAAACTCTAAGCTCACACACATCATTTCACCTTCACATTGATAACATGCCAGTAGAAAGTGTAATTGAACACAAAACATTAGGCCTAATCATTGATAGAAGCCCAACCTGTAATTCCCACGTTCAAGCGCTCATTAAACAAACAGCGAAAAAAGTCTACCAACACGCCAAAATTAAAAACTTCCTTGATGAGGACACAAGGAAACTATTCTATACTTTTCATATTCAGACACACTTTGACTACTGCTCTACAATCTGGGACGGTTGTTCTAATTCAAACACCAAGCGACTTTACTCACTCCAGAAACAGGCCATGAGTCTAATTTATAGCAAACATTTATCTGACAATCCCAGCCTGTATAAACGCCTTCAGTTACTACCACTCCGCAAACGCTTACTTTTCAATAAAGCTAAACTAATTCACAAAATCATGCATCGGAATGCCCCAAATTACCTTTGGCCATTGTTTAAATATTATGCTAGACAGAGTAAACGTTTAAATATATTACACATTCCGAAGCCAAGGATTGACTTATACAAAACAAGCTTAACGTACTCTGCAGCTCAGCTGTGGAACAATCTTCCACAAGAAATCAATGACATCACCAATCCCTATTCAAATAATCGCAAATTACTCGAACACTATCTCAGTACGGATTACCTTTCCACTTAATAATAGTGATAATAATAATAATAACAACAAAATTCTAGTATAACAGCCAGTCCCCTTTTGGTAGGCCAGTATATTCCACATGGCTAATAAGTGTCAGACCATTATCTAATGTTACTGTGTCGTGTAGTTTTGATTTTCGCATTTTGCCCATGCCTTTATAATGCATAACTTTTATATTATTGCTGTTCTCTGTTAGCCTTGAATGATGTGTGAATGAAATAATGTATGGAAGAGAGTGATAGAAGGGCAGAATGTTAGACGGGCCTGGGTGCCCAATTCTTAACCCTTTGAAAATAAAGTGTGTTTGTTCTATCTATCTATCTATCTATCTATCTATCTATCTATCTATCTATCTATCTATCTATCTATCTATCTATCTACCTATCTATATATCTATCTATCTATCTATCTATCTATCTATCTATCTATCATCTCCTTCCGGTTTCTGGTTACGAGAGAACGTGTTTTCACATAATCTCCCGATTTTTTGAATATTTTAACAAGTTTACTTAATTCAATCGCGATGCTGTGTATAACATTGTGTTCGTTCTAAACTTGATTTACATACTATAGTCTGTCCGGAAATTTATGCCGTCATTCAAGATCAATTATTTTGAAAACTATCTGTTGCATCGTTATGAAATTTTTCCAGCCGTCTTATATTTACCCCCACCCAAGGAATATGTCTTTGATAGGTCCCAAAACAACTTAAATCATTAAAAGCGGCATCATTCCTTTGATGTTTTGCTTAACAACTAGTGATTTCTTGTTAAAAATGTTATGTTTACGGTAATGAGGACCTGCAAATTCAGATGACAAACAAAGGCGTATCTGGATTCGTATGGGAGTGGGTGCAATCAAA
>OY992888.1:89007487-89039987 GCA_963921405.1 Cepaea hortensis
GATAGATAGATATCTGTCGGTCGGTCGGTCGGTCGGTATGTGGGTGGGTGCGCCGGCAGGCAGGCAGACAGACAGACATATAGATTAGATAGATTAGATAGATAGATAGATAGATAGATAGATAGATAGATAGATAGATAGATAGATAGATAGATATCGGTACGTCGGTCGATCGGTCGGTGGGTGGGTGGGTGGGCCGGCAGGCAGACAGGCAGACAGACAGACAGACAGACAGATAGATAGATAGATAGATAGATAGATAGATAGATAGATAGATAGATAGATAGATAGATAGATAGATAGATAGATAGATAGATAGATAGATATCGGTAGGTCGGTCGGTCTGTCGGTGGGTGGGTGGTCGGGCTGGCAGGCAGGCAGATAGATAGATAGATAGATAGATAGATAGATAGATAGATAGAATAGATAGATAGATAGATAGATAGATAGATAGATAGATAGATAGATAGATAGATAGATAGATAGATAGATATCGGTAGGTCGGTGGGTCGGTGGGTAGGTGGATGGGTCAGCCGACCGGCAGACATTCAGACAGACAGACATTCAGACAGACATTCAGACAGACAGACAGACAGACAGACAGACAGACAGACAGACAGACAGACAGACAGACAGACAGACAGACAGACAGACAGACAGATAGATAGATTGATTGATTGATTGATTGATTTCCACCAGAAACCGGGCCTTGTCAGCTAGTTTATTTATATAATCACGTTTCATGAAAGAACCCACATTTGGAGACGCCTCTGAATCTTCGCGCTGTTTGTTTGAAAACGAAAGTCACGTGAAAATTTTGAATAATTTGGGTCGAATCTTGGGGAAGCTGTAAAACTGTTAAAATCATGGTCGTAATCTTTAAGTCATAATTAATATACCGTATATAAGCTAACTTTAAAATCTGCTGTAAAATCTCCAGAACAAAAATTGTTTTGTTGGGTGGACATAATGATAACGTTATATACTAAATCTCATCATTTTATCTCAGCCCGTTACTGAGATATTGAATTTTATATTGAGGCAACCAAAAAAAAACACACTATACTGAACAGTTCAAGTCTATGTGACTGTTTATTTAATGAAATGAGAGTTTCTTTATTTTATGTGGCCGTAAGAGCACCAATCTATGAATGTTACCAATTATCGATTCACGACAACGTGAGAATTTGCCATGCCTGACTAACAAGTGATAAACACCACGCACCTTCTACAGAAAGGCCTGCGCGTATATTTACTCCATCATTGTGTTCGTTTAAAGCTGGATTTACATACAACTCAAAATGTCATGTTCATATGAATGTTTCTTAGTTAAATGAGGATTGCTTTGTGATTCGTAACGGTAAGATCATACATTTTTGAATTTAAAAAAATATCGATTCACGACAACGTGAGACGTAAGCATGCGTGACTAGCAAGTTAAATGTCACGCACGACCTACAGAAAGGCCTGCAATATTATTTTATTCCTTGCCTTATCGAGCTGCCTATATTTCCAAAATGTCCTCCAACTTGCGGTCATCAAATGTGTCCAAGCGGCACAATGTAAACAGAAACAAGATGGGACAAATGTTGGCGAGCACGCCAGATCAGCTAATGAATCGATCATCTTCATTGCCAACCTCAATCGTGTTGTCTAGTGAACAATCAGACACTGAATTCTGAATTCCAGCTGGGCATACAACAGAATTCACCAGCTCAATCTGATTAAACCAGCACATCACCTTCAAAGACACTTTCTTCGGCCGAACCACATAGACACAATGATTGCCATGAACTAATTCAGGCGTTGGAGATGAAAGTTAACAGATTTTATTACCAGCAACATCACTAGTATTATTGCTGTGCTTAAATACGAATACATTCTTCTTCGAGAAGAAATCCACATCCTTAAAGAAGAGAAGGACACTTTTAAAGCATCCATACATGCTTTGAAACTAAAAAGGGCACAGTCATTTAATAAAAGTGTACAAACAGAAAGTATCCTTGGTGTTGTAGATGCGTGTATGACCAGTGAATGTTCGTCACATAATGACATACAGACAGTTTCTACAATCAACAAAACCACTACAAAACATGTAGAACGCACACCATCCATCTACCCCATTGATGTGCATATCAGCAACAGGTTCCAGGCCTTAAGTGCAGACTCTCCTGCAGCAGACCAGGAATCGCAAACCTCAGTTGTTACCACTACTGGGCATCAACAACAAACGCAAGCAAGCTATAATAAACAAGAACACAAGAAAGACCACAGTGGTCAGTGTCTAGCGGACACGCCAGCAGCGTGAAATAACAATAGATGACAGTACAACTCATGTTATCATTGGAGACTCCCTGAAGAAGGGAATACATAGAGATCATATGTCATCTTCTGACAGCGAGTCAACTTCAATCTTCCCTCTACCAGGTGCTGACATTGATAGCCTTACCGCTACACTGCGAAAATTCCAAGTGAACGAGAGAATTTGGAAAGCAACAGTCCATATCGGTGTCAATGAGATAATAGATAATAAAATCATCAGCACCTTACAAGTAGCTACATTGGAGGTACTGTTGCGCAATAAATTTCCGAACGCATCTATGTTCATTTCATCCATCATTCCACCATGTTATGGATTCCAGCGTCGTACTGCCGATGCTGCCAATATATCTCTGTATAAATTTTGTAAAGATAATAACATTAGTTTCATTAATAACACCCGTACTTTACTTCATCATCCGGTGCTCCTAAGAAAAAAACTGTACAGGGATCAAATACATTGTTCCAAGCTGGGAAGTAATATACTAGCGAAGAACATAAAATATCCCGAACGTGCACAACATCCAGCACCAGTTACAGGAGTAAACCCAACTTCACTTCCTGCGACAGCCACCTCTAAGTGTTCAGAAAACGCTCCTTCTCTTACTGCACCACTATTACCTATACCCCAGGAATACAATGCCGTGGATTGCAACCCATACACCAATCCCTGTGTTGCTAACTATGATGAATTGTTTCGTCCCTTGCCCATGAAGTAGCCCCCCCCCCCCCTTATCATTTCAAAGGGAACACCGTTAAACAATGTTGCTGTGCCCCCGATGCCTGCTTCTAATGTAGGCACTTTCAGTAACTCTCACAGCAGTGGTCCCTCGTTGGACTGTAATCTATACTCCTATCAGTGGAACCGTCAACTTTAAAATCTAATGCAATCCAATCCTGTAGCCTTGCACCAAGCTTTCAAGATGTCATTCCAGCACAGACATTTTCCTACCCCATCTAATAGTCTTAACTACTACTAAACAAAGTTTCAAAAACTCTGAAATTTTCTGCCGCAAGCGACATCATCCTTTCATTGTGCAATGCTCGCCAATCACGATCAGTGGCTCAACAAATATGACCAACATAAAGGCCAAGTCAACATCTATCATTTGCTCAATAAATTACATGAGCTTTCCGTAATACTGTGCAAACAGTTCCATGTGTTCGGAATCACAGAAAGTTGTTTCAATGACAAAATAACCGACTCTGAAATTACTCTTAAGGGGTTTAAAGTACTTCTAAGAGACGCAAATCAAAAATTAGAGACAGGTATTGGTGTATACATTTCCAATTCTCTCAACTGTTCCCGTAGAAGTGATCTTGTGTCAATAGAGATAAAATGTGTTTGGTTAGAGGTGAAGCCAGCCAGCCAGCAGCCAGCAACTGTTTCTCATTGTATACCTATATATCGGAATCCGTGTGCTGAGTAAAGTTGGTATGACTATTTCACTACAATGCAATGATGGATGGAGTGTTTACAGCAGGTAGAGATGTCATGATATTATGTGACTTTACCACAGATATTACTAAATCCAACCAGACATGGGACGATATAATTCTATCTTACGATTTCAAACAACTAATAAACCGTCCCACAAGGGTTACAGACACCTCATCAACTATAATTGACCATGTATATGTTACTTGTCCAGTTAATATTATCGAATGTTCTGTTCCTTTAGTGCAGTTAGTGATCATTACCTAATAAGTTGTACATGGTCGAAAATTGGGTTCAAAGCTCCTAAAAATAAACATTTACTCTTCAAATTTAGAAATCTAAAAGCTCTCAACCAAAGTTTATTTTTAGACGACCTAAAAAATGCAGCCCTTGAACATGTTTACCAACTTCCTGATCCGGATGAAGCACTAGCTTACTGGACAAAGACAGTCTACAGTGTGATTTTTAAACATGTGCCAACTAGTGAAGTTCTCGAAATCATGAGAGAAAGAGATACAGCCTAAAAAAATAAAGATTTTATAAATTATTGCAGACTAAGAAATAAAGTTAAATATGAAATTCGTAGGATAAAGAAAGATCATTTCAGAGGGAAAGATAGAGATAAATAGAGAGAGAGAGAGAGAGAGAGAGAGAGAGAGAGAGAGAGAGAGAGAGAGAGAGAGAGAGAGAGAGAGGGGGGGGATAGTGTTTGGACATTGTGACTGTAAGCGAGGGTGTGTGTATTCTCGTTGTATTAAGTAGTTTTCACACATGCGAGTGTGTATGTATGCTGTTAGTATTATGCATGTGTGTATGTATGATGGTATGCATGTGTGTGTGCGTGTGTGTGTGCGTGTGTGTGTGTGTGTGTGTGTGTGTGTGTGTGTGTGTGACTGACTGCCTTTGTGTATCATGACATAATAATATTCATTGTTTATTTTCACAACTATCAATTTACTTTGTGTTTGTTTCTTATGTAAATGTAACACACACACACACACACTCACACACACACACACATACTCCTATATATATATATATATATATATATATATATATATATATATATATATATATATATATATATATATATATATATATAATAGGCTGTGTTACTGATGCTGTTGGCTGTATTGTTGGGATTGATTGCTGCAGAAGAAACACAATTCATTGGTCAGTACAAATTATGTATTCTATATTGTTATTATTGAAACTTAATAAAGAGGTTCTGAAAGTAGATAAAGAAATTCAAGATCAAAACAGAGTGACTGTGAAAAATAGGTACAATGCAATAGCTAAAATACAGAGTATAAATGAAAAATGGGAAAAGTTAAGGGACCCCATTCATCAAACTAGCTAAGAAATATTACCTGAGAGAAGTCAAAAAGCAATGGAAAAATGGATGAATGAAGTAATCTTAATGCTGATGGACAAAAGAAACCAGAGTAAAAATGACAAACAAGAATACGCTAAGATAAACAAAGAAATAAAAGATAAATGTTGGAAGGCAAAAGAACGTTGGTTAAATTAGAAGTACAAATAAAAATTGAATTAAATGCCATTAAAGATACAAAAAATATGCACAGACAAATCAGTGAGCTCACTGGAAGAAAAGTAAGAATACATACAGGGCGTTTGAAATCAACAACATGAAAGATATTATATGGAGGAAGGTGTTATAATGAAGAGGTGGAATGAGTATATAAGAGAATTATATGATGGGGAAAGGGAAGAATTAATAAAAGAAAGTAACTTAGAAGGTCCACCTATTCTAAAAGAAGAAGTCGCTGACGCTATGAAATATATGAAGAAAGGAAAAACAGCTGGACCAGATGAAATCACAATACAAGAATTAGAAGTATTGGGAGAATTTGGAGTAGATATATTAACCAAAATGTTAAATGATATTTACAGCAGTGGATGTTTACCCAGTGATATGCTGAAATATGTATTTATAGCCATACCAAAAAGACCAGGAGCAATTGAATGTGAAGATTTTCATACATTAACCTCATAAACCATATCACTAAGCTTCTGCTCAGAATCATAATGAGAAGAACCAGAAAGAAAATAAAAATGGATTTGTGAAGGGAAAGGGCAAAAACAATGCATTATATACATTACGGACACTAATAGAAAGGTCAATAGAGAAACATAAAGATATATATTTATGCTTCAAAGATTATACTAAGGCATTTGATAAAGTTGTTGAC
Organism: Cepaea hortensis; assembly: GCA_963921405.1. Lineage (NCBI taxonomy): Eukaryota > Metazoa > Mollusca > Gastropoda > Stylommatophora > Helicidae > Cepaea > Cepaea hortensis. The sequence continues at coordinate 89,013,458 of OY992888.1, forward strand.
ACCTTGCAGTCTTGACAGACCAAAGTATGTGAGTGGAATGTGGCCAATATTCCATCACAATGTCTGGGCAGAGCTTCAGAGAATCATGTGATGCCCAAACGACACGACCTCTCTCTCTCGGCCTAGTCTTGTGTATTCCAGAGGAATGGGTAACCAATACGTCTGGCACAAGGTAGGCTGCAGACGCTGGCGGCTCAGCGTCAATCCACCGAGACCTCACCACCACGAGCCGGTGGCGAGTTATGGCCAGACCCTGACACTCAAGGGACCCGGCTTAGAGGCGTTCAGCCATGTCCCACAGGTGAGGGCCTTGTACGAGCCCGGACCATGAGGGCTCGCACATCTGTCGATCACAAGTGTCCGGACCTGTCTAAAGCGTGCACTATCGTCAGACTCCCCACCTGACTTATATCGGTCCCCGCGACCAGCGGGAATAGGCCCGCCATAGCTACCGCAGGAGATATTGCCTGTCTATTTGCAAGCAAATCTCCCATACTTCCACTGTGCGCATCTCGCGACCAGCGAGAATAGGCCCGCCGGAGATTTTGCTCGTCTGCTGCGAACAAATCTCTACCGAGAGACTGAATAAGTATGATGAACTGATTAAAATGTTGGAAGATATCAACATTGATGGGAAAGATTTAAGAATAATAAAGAATATTTACTGGAACCAAGTAGCAGCAATTAAAATTGGAATTAAAGAGGGTAGTTACGAACACATAAAGCTAGGAGCACGACAGGGATGTGTCTTGTCACCAGATCTTTTCTCCCTATATAGTGAAGTAATAATGAGAGAGATCAAAGAGATGTCAGGAATACTAGTTGGAGGTTATAATATAAAAAAATATACGCTATGCAGATGACAGAGTATTGGTGGCAGATAAATCAACAGACCTACAACAACTGTTGGACACTGTATAACAGAGATTGCAAGGAAAGGACTCTCCTTGAATATCAAGAAAACAGTAACAATGGTGATATCAAAGAAAATGGTGACACCAAAATGTGACATAGAAATAGAAGGAAAAATCCTTAACCAAGTGGATAATTTTAGATACCTAGGGGCATTTATAACATCAGATGGAAGATGTACAACAGAGATTAGGAGCAGAATAAGGCAGGCAAAAGCCGCATTTCAGAAAATGAAGAGTATCTTGTGCAATAGGTCACTATCAATGAGTGTAATAAAGAGAGTGCTGAAATGCTATGTAGAACCATTTTTGCTGTATGGCAGTGAATCTCGGAATGTAAATGAACAAATTAAGAAGAAATTAGAAGCAACAGAGATGTGGTTCCTGAGACGAATGTTGCGAATTCCTTGGACTGCCAGAGTAACTAACAACGACTGCCTGAAACAGGCTAATGAAACTAGAACATTATATACAACAATAAGACAGAGACAAACAGCTTTCTTGGTCATGTAATGATATGAGAGGCATTGGAGAACATCGTAACAACTGGAAAGATCGAAGGAAATAGAGGCAGAGGCAGACAAGGAGAAATGATGCTGAGTGGATTGAGACGGTGGCATAGAGGAATATCAGCAGCAGAGTTGATCCAGAAAACTAAAGACCGAGATCTGTGGAGAGCCATGAACGCCTACGCCAGCTGGCAGGGCACTTGATGATGATGACATTATTATACATAAAATAGATGTTACTGTACATTATTATTGTTGATAATTTTCATTCCTATTCACACAACAAAAACAAATGTCATGAATGTGCACAGATAATCTTGAAATAACAGGACAGTATTTAAGATAGTATAGAAGAGATACTATTGAACATGATTGTGAGTCACCTCAACACCCCCGGCGCGGGTAGAACTTAAAATACTGAGCAAGATTGTAAAGTACCCGTACACCACCAGGTAGAAGTGGAAATACTGAACAAGTTATCCCGCAGAAGTCGGATGTGTGGGCAAAACGGCGCAAGAATGCATCTCTGCTGTAAACAGGCACAACGCAGTCACATCCGAAAAAAAAAAAAAATCCGAATGAACGCAGAAGAAGAAGAAGTACAAGTTATAAGGCACCTCTTTACCCCCGGGTGGAAATGGAAATACTGAGCAAGATTGTAACGTCCCTCCACACACTCAGGCAGACGTGGAAACACTGAACAGGATTGAATGGTATCTCTAAGTTCCCTGGTAGAAGTGGACGACTGAATATTATTTTAAGTCGCCTTTACATCCCAGGGTAGTATTTGGAAGTATGGACAGTATACTACGGCTCGTCTACATCTCAGGGAATGGTTGGAAGTCTTTATAATATTCAAAGTCGCCTGTACATCTCAGATATTGGTTGGAAGTCTCAACAATATTCTAAGGCGCCTCTAAATCTCAGGGAATGGTTGGAAGTCTTAACAATATTGTACGGCGCCTCTACATCTCAGGGAATGGTTAGAAGTCTTAACAATATTCTAAGGCGCCTCTACATCTCAGGGAAAGGTAGAAAGTCTTAACAATATTCTAAGGCGGCTCTACATCTCAGGGAATGGTTGGAAGTCTTTATAATATTCTAAGGCGGCTCTACATCTCAGGGAATGGTTGGAAGTCTTAACAATATTCTAAGGCGCCTCTACATCTCAGGGAATGGTTGGAAGTCTTTATAATATTCTAAGGCGCCTCTACATCTCAGGGAATGGTTGGAAGTCTTAACAATATTCTAAGGCTGCTCTACATCTCATGGAATGGTCGGAAGCCTTAACAATATTGTACGGCGCCTCTACATCTCAGGGATTGGTTGTAAGTGTTAACAATATTCTAAGGCGCCTCTACATCTCAGGGAATGGTAGGAAGTCTTAACAGTATTCTAAGGCGGCTCTACATCTCAGGGAATGGTAGGAAGTCTTAACAGTATTCTAAGGCGCCTCTACATCTCGGGGAATTTTGTGCTCTGAACATCGTGTGATTGCGAAACATGGCCACCAATGTTTACCAGTATATCAGTATAACACATGCTGATGATGAATCACCGATATACATTTATATTCCAACCAGACGTCTGTAGACTTCTGAATCGTTTCCATGCACACGGGGCTACCGTAAATTTTCCTGGAGATCCGGAGTGTGTCATTCATATATGTGACCATGGAGTGTTTAGACTGCACAGCGAGGGTAGGCAGGATTTATCTCAGTCTGCTTGTTGCTTGTGATTGTCTTTGGCTTGAATGTATACAGTTGTATCAGTAGCGCTGACATGACTAAAGTGTCTTAGCTCCATAAATAATAACAATCGGTGTCTGTCTGTCTGTCTATCTATCTCTCCCCTCTCTTCTCTCTCTCTCACCTCTCTCTCTCTTTATCTCTCCCCTCTCTTCTCTCTCTCTCACCTCTCTCTCTCTTTCTCTCTCTCTCTCTCTCTCTCTCTCTCTCACCTCTCTCTCTCTTTATCTCTCCCCTCTCTTCTCTCTCTCTCACCTCTCTCTCTCTTTATCTCTCCCCTCTCTTCTCTCTCTCACCTCTCTCTCTCTTTCTCTCTCTCTCTCTCTCTCTCTCTCTCTCTCTCTCTTTCTCTCTCTCTATCTCCTCTCGCATACCGTATACATTTAGCTTAACTAGCTACACATGATTGGATGTATATATGCATGCATGAAAGTATGTGTATATATGAATGTATGTATGAATGTGTCTGTCTGTGTGTCTGTCTGTGTGTCTGTCTGTCGGTCGGTCGGTCGGTCGGTCGGTAGGTAGGTAGGTAGGTAGGTACGTAGATAGGCAGGTAGGCAGGCAGGTAGGTAGGTAATTTTAGCCAAGCCCACTAAATCATACTAACAAATATGCATACGCCAACCTGCCGGAAAGTTGTCGGCGCGGACACGATAACGATAGAACAACCGACACTTTACTATAACACTTAAAAGCATAACTACCTTTCACACATGGAAATAACTGGGATAACTGCCTTTGAGCGCCATCGTGACAGTTTCCACAGTCGTCCTTAGAACAGCCTGAAAAGGCAACAAAGACTAAACCACTAGTTCTCTTTGTTACGTCCATACCGTTATTATGGCGCGCAGCGTCCCCCCCCCCCCCCCCGTGAAATTTGGTGCACACGGTGCTTCGCTATTCCTTTTTGTGAACCAGGGTGCACAAAACTATAATATTCGGATCTATTTTAGCAGAGGAAACAAAAAATGTATCTCCACACTGGGTTTTCCAGGTGAGAAATCAATCAGTACTCACCAGTATACCATTGTCGCGCAGCAGAATCTCAGGCGTTTCGCTACATATAAGATGAGAATGCGTGTACGATTTATGAATAAAATAATGGTGGTCAGATCGTTCTCTCTCTCTCTCTCTCTCTCTCTCTCTCTCTCTCTCTCTCTCTCTCTCTCTCTCTCTCTCTCTCTCTCTCTCTCTCTCTGTGCATGTGTGTGTACTCTTGTGTGTATCTCTTTGTGTTTCTCGACTTTAAGAAAAATGTTCCCGACTATAAGGCAGCCATAACCTCAAGTGTAGAAACGGAAAAAAATAAATAAATAAAAAAGACATTAGAGTATCGCCTTAATTTAGTGCATTGCATCGTCATGTTTGTTTTCTCTGACATTCTAATTTACTTCCCTGCTCATCAGGTGTTCCTACGCACGCATACTTTTCTGATTGTACCCTTTCCGTGAGCAATTAATGTTTTCCTTTTCTTCCCATGTGGACCTTAAATGTGGTCGAGGGTTTCTTGCAGAAGGTGTTCCTTATCCTTGACCTCTCGGGGTTATGACCGAGCCTGCAGCACTTTGGGCCTAAACGCAATTGACTTGGATCCGCGATTGTTATTACTAACACGTATCATTGCATTTGTACACGCGCAATCGTGTTCAGCCCATCTGAGGTTAATCGGGATATATAGTGTCTTGTATTATTCCTGATAACAAAGAATTGATACGAAACTGTTCTCTTTTGCAGGATGTCTTGTTCACGGCCGATGTGCTCCCGTTCGCGAAACCTACATCGAGAACTGCATAACATTTGAGTGCGTCAGGCGCGAAAGGAACGGGTGCCTCGTCTACATTCCAGAAGTACAACAAAAGCGTAAGTTGCACGTGTTTCTGTCTCTCTATCCTTCTGAACATTGGGTTTGGGTTTGTTGGCAAGGAAGTACCGATAATGCATGGAAGCTATGACCAAACAAAGTGTATCTCAGGATGCATTGTGACCTAGTTACACAACACATCTCCCGTAGATGTTAATTTCCAGTCAGGGCCAGATTTAGACTTGATAAGGCCCTAAGCTATTTGAAATATGGGGCCCTTTATAAGTCCAGATATTCTATGTCAGTGACAAATATGATTTTCGGATACCTAGAGGGTTAAACTGAAATACAATTAAGAAGTATATTGATAGTGAAATAATAAATCTTTAACTTCAAATCATTTTTATTCATAACAAACTTAAAAATGCAAACTCTGGTAAAAAGAAACAAAAGTTCTTTTAAAAGGCACAATTTACAAAGGCTGATTATCTAATCTCTTGAAACATGTTACAAAGATTAAGGAATTATATTAAACTAGACGTGCAGCATTGGGACTAATAATGCTGCAGTATATTTAAGTATACATATATGACAATTGCTCATTCGGACAATATTTTTTGGGGCCCCCACTTTCTTGGGGGCCCCAAGCTATAGCTTGTGTAGCTTATACGTAAATCCTGCACTGCTTCCAGTAGCAAGCTCGCACACAACGCTGGCTACTAGGCATGGCGAGGAGACTACTCGGGGTCTACTGGAACTACTGTAACACAGCCGCATTGGAGATGGGGCAGAGGTGTGCAGAAGGCAAGGGTACAATAAATGATGTGCCTATTTTAGAATATTTTTGTCAACGTTCTATAGAAGTGAACAACGACCAACATCTTTGCTTTATTGACTACACAAAGGTTTTCGATAATGTAGAACATGTCAACATAATAAAGATGCTTGGACATCTCCAAATTAATCGGAAAGTCCTTAGACTTGTAAAAATCATATATTCGAAACAACAAGCTGCCATATGGATTGATAATGAAATAGGTCACTATCAGCCTATCAAGCGAGATATGTGAGACCGGGATGTGTAATGTCACCAGATATTTATTTTTTTTGCCCTTGAACAGTGAAAATATTTTCAGAAATGTAGTATATATATAAGGCATCATCATTGGGGTCCGTAACATCAATAATATTAGATATGCGGATGTTACAGTATTGATTGCAGACAATGAGCACGAACTGTAGCATTTAGTAGATGCGGTTGTTGCACACAGTGAGAAACTAGGGTTGGAATGTATATGACTGTTGTACTTTCAATGTAATTTGAATGTGGTACATTCAATGTATGTGAATGTTGCAATTTCAGAGTATGTAATTGTTGTATTTTACTGTATGCGTGTATTGCTCTTCGTGGCAGAGTGGTCACGCTGTTTAACTCGGGCTTCAAAGGTTGTGGGTTCGATTCCGGGCCGCGTCCTTCGGTTCACGAATTAAATTTTTAGGGAGACCCTTGTGGGTCGTCGCTAGAGCTACGGAGTTCGTGCTTTGTGCGACGCTTTCCGCGCTGCGGAAAGAGACTGAGCCATGTGGGATAAAACCCAGTGCAATGAAGTCGACCCTGTCGATTTTTAAGCGACTTTTTTTTAATTGCTCTTTTAATGAATGTGAGTGTTGTAATTTTACTGTATGTCAGTGTTGTACTTTCACTGTATGTGAGCGTTGTAATGTTACTGTATGTCAGTGTTGTAATATTACTGTATGTGAGTGTTGTAATGTTACTGTATGTGAGTGTTGTACAATTAATCTATGTGAATGTACACATTTACTGTATATGAGTGATGTATTTTACAGTATGAAAGCTTTGCACTTTTAGTTGATGTATGTGTTATACGTTTGCTGTATGTAAGTGTTATAATTGTATTGTATGTAAGTGTTTTACTTTTAATTTAAGCAAGTGTTATAATTTTACTTTAAGTAAATGTTATACTTTTGCTGTGTGTACGTGCCATACTTTTACTTTATGTAAGTTAATTCATTTACTGTATGTAAATGTCACACTTTTACTGTGTGTAAATAATGTGTAAATACTTCCGGTACAATGGCGACATGATGACGCGTACTTTTCGGGGAGACGCTATTTAGTGTTTTCCTTTGGATTTCGTGTGATTTCCTATGGATTCTCTGCGAATAGTGTTTTCCTGTGGATTATGCGATGTTATTTTGTGCTCTTTTATTGGAAGTTTTCAAAAGAAGCCACGGAAGACAGGTGGTGGATGAAATTTGAGGGCAGCCGACAGATATTCGTTGGTCATGGTCTCGAATCACGACGGCAGGCAGAAGAACTCTTCTTGAGTCAATGGCTGCGGTTTCCGACCAGTACGGTCACTGCCATAGAGGAAAGCAACGGCAAACTACCTCTTTAAAAGTGCCTAGTATATCATGATTCGCTTAAAGACTGATCATGGCAAGACAAGGACAGAGACGTTAAAATTAGCAACTTGGAACGTTAGGACGTTAAACAACGACGGAGAATTAGAGAACATAAAACAAGAAATTGAAAGAGAAAAAAATTAATATTTTAGGTATGTGCGAAACGAGATGGACAGGATCTGGCATCAAGATAGATGACGATTTCAAGATTATTTATTATGGAGGTGAAGATCATCATAGGGGAGTGGCAATTATTTTGGACCGGAAAACATCAACATCTGTTCAAGGATATTGGGCCGTGTCGGACAGAGTTCTACTAGTTAAATTAAGTGGCAGACCTTTGAGCATAAATATTATTCAAGTATATGCACCAACAGGAGAATCCAATGAAGATAGTGTAGAAGAATTTTATAATGACATAGAGGCTGCCTTAAAGAAATGTAAAAATTCAGAAATAAACATTATAATAGGGGATTTCAATGCAAAAGTAGGAAATCAAGGGGATAGATACACACTAGGAAACTATGGTTTAGGAGAGAGAAATGAAAGAGGATACAGACTCATAGAGTGGGCAAAAGAACAGGAAATAATTGTAGGAAAAACCTGGTTTAAGCAACATCCTAGAAGATTATGGACATGGAGGAGTCCTGATAGCAGGATTAGAAACCAGATTGACTACATTCTCATTAGCAGAAGATTTAGAACCGCGCTAACAGTAGCAAAAACAGTTCCCATTGCTCATTGTTAAAGTGACCAAAGATTACTCACAGGAACATTGAGGATAAAGTTGAAGAAAGTCAAGTATATAACAGGAAACATTAAATATGATTTGTGTACATTGAGTAATGACAAGGAAATACAAAACAAATTCAACATAGAAGTACAAAACATATTTGAAATATTGTCTGATCTAGAGATATTATTCCAGGATGTGGATGATCAATGGGAAACGTTGAAGAATTCAATCAATGTGGCTGCAGAAACAACTATTCCAAAATTCAAGAAGGTGGGTCGTAAGAAATGGATGACTGGAGAAATTTTACATCTTATGGAAACAAGAAGACTCAACAAAAATAATTCTGTCAAATATGAAGAAATCCACAGACAAGTCAGAATATTATGTAAGGAGGCAAAAGAATCATGGCTTGAGGAAAAGTGCTTAGAAATTGAAAACCAACACAACAGTCAAAATACCAAATTAGTGCACAAAAGAATTCAAGAACTTACTAATAAAAGAACAAGTACATCAACAGGGTGTCTAAAAACTAAAGATGGCATAATCATATTAGAAAAAGACCAGATTCTACTTGTATGGACAGATTATGTGAAACACCTTTATGATGATAACAGAGACGAACAGTATGATATTAGATGTAATAATGAAGGACCGCCAATTTTGGAGATGGAGGTTCGAAATGTTCTTAAGCATATGAATGCTGGCAAGGCCCCCGGTGCAGATAACATCACAACAGAAACGATTAAAGCTTTAGAAGAATTTGGACTAGAGCAAGTCACCAGACTGATGAACACATTATATGATACTGAAGATATACCTCCTGAATTATGTAACTCTGTATTTATTGCAATCCCAAAGAAATCGGGAACCTTGGAATGTGATCAACATAGAACTATTAGTATAATGAGTCACATCACAAAGATTTTGCTAAGAATTATCATGCAAAGAGTGAGGAAGAAGATACAACCTGAAATAGGGGGAAAACAATGTGGGTTTGTAGAAGGAAAGGGTACAGTAAATGTTGTGTATATGCTGCGAACAGTTATTGAACGTGCTATAGAAGTAAACAAGGATATACATCTTTGCTTTATTGACTATACAAAGGCTTTTGATAGAGTTAGACGTGTCATCATGGTGGATATGCTTGCAGATCTACAAATTGATGGGAAAGACATTAGACTTATAAAAAACATATATTGGAAACAATAAGCTGCAATAAGGATTGATAATGAAGTGGGACAGTATCAGCCATTTAAGAGATGTGTTAGGCAGGGATGTGTGATGTCTCCAGATCTTTTTTCCCTAAACAGTGAAAATACTTTCAGAAATGTAGATTATATAAATGGAATCAGCATTGGAGGACGAAACATCAATAACATTAAATATGCAGATGATGCAGTATTAATTGCAGACAATGCGCAGGACCTGCAACAATTAGTAGATTCGGTTGTTGTACACAGTGTGCAACTGGGGTTAGAATTAAATTGTAAAAAGACTCAGGTTATGGTCGTCACTAGGAAGGAAGAAGTGCCCCAATGTAATATACAAGTAAATGGAAATATTCTTCAACAAGTGAATCGGTACAATTATCTTGGAACAGTCATAACATCTGATGGAAGATGCCTTGAAGAGATTAGAACAAGAATCGCCATGGCGAAAGTAGCCTTTAGCAAGATGAAAAACATTCTGACCAATAAAAAGATGTCAATTGAAACGAGAAAAAGAGTGTTGAGGGGATACATAGAGCCTGTTCTTTTGTATGGATGTGAAACTTGGACAATGGGCCGTCAAGCTGAAAAACATCTGATGGCTGCAGAAATGTGGTTTCTGAGGAAAATGCAAAGAATACCATGGACAGACAGAAAAACCAATAACCAAGTACTACAGGAGACAAATGAACATCGTAAACTGATTAGAGAAATTAGACGTAGACAGTCAAAATTTTTTGGACATATTATGAGAATAAATGGATTGGAGAACTTAGTGACAACTGGCAAGATCGAAGGGAACAGACCAAGAGGCAGACCGAGAGGAAATACCTGGATGGCTTGGCCACATGGCATGGACGAGACAGGAACACTGAGCTGATCCACGACACTGGTGATCGAGTGAAATGGCGAGTCATGACCGCCCACGCTTTCTGGCATGGCACATGATTGATTGATTGAAATGTTATAATTTTACTGTATTTGAGTGTTATACATTTTACTGTATTTGAGTGTTATACTTTTACTGTATGTGTTGCATTTTCCTGTATGTGAGTGTTGCACTTTCAATGAATGTGAGTATTGTACATGTATTGCATGCGAGTGTTGTACTTTTACTGTATGTTAGATATGTACTTTTACTGTATGTGAGTGGTGTACTGTTGCTGTCTGTGAGTGATGTACGTTTACTTTATGCGAGTGTTGTATCACTGTACATCAGTGTTGCGTGATCTATGTATATGCGAGTAGAACTTTCACAATTGTATTGTTGATGGTACCAAATTGTATCCCTACACTCGAGCAGTATTTCACAAGCTGATGTTGTTATACCCACGAGGTGTATATGGTGCTCTCAATAGTTTGGCAACTCGGCGATTGGTTGCTTGTATGGTCGATACCACGCATGCCCTTCTACTTCACGTAAAGTTTAGTTTCCTACTACCATATTAGCAAGTTCGACATGCCAGTCTAGATAAATAATATATATATATATTTGAATAACGAAGACACAAACAATAGATTGCACGATTTATTGCCTGGCATATTTCGCTGCATCTCGTCAGGTACATACTGCAGAAATCACACAACTTACGTGAAATTAACTAGATAAATCCTTCAAGTTGAAATATACACAATTTCGCACAGTAATGTCACTTATCTACCACGGTAATTTTAAGCTGACTAACATGTCTTTCTGTTTACACAATTCTGGCTTGCGTTGATAGATCATAATTGCTTCTGCAAATTTTAACAAGCGAGTATTTTGTGTTCTAAACAACACGCGAAATGCAGTGTCTCTGGACACAACGTGACCACTGGCGACAATGTGTCTGCCGATTGAAGACGCCGGGAGCTTCCGGTGTGTCGGCTCTTCGCGGCTAGCCACTCCTGTGTGTTGTATCTTGTTGACCCATTGAGGTATGTGTTCTGACACCCGTTTGTTAAACTGTCTCTCCGTTCGACCAATGTAAACGGCCTGGCATCTACATGTGAATTGGTAAATACAATTGTTTGTGGCGTACAGAGGAACAGGCTCTTTGACTGTTGGTGTAGGAATGGGTACGGTTTTACATCTAATGGCTGGAGTTGCCGCACAGAATGTTCGACCTACTGCTGTAGTAAGCCGGTCTTGTAGACGTTGCATTACGTCATCCCCTCGAAAGGTTAGCTGGATGAATACCTTGAGTTTAGGGACTGTAGTTACGTCTGCTTTGGGTTTGGGCTGTTGGCAATGGCGCTTTATAAATATTGTGGAGTACTCATTCAGGTTTAAGACATTCTTCAGAGTTTCAAATTCCTCTGTCAGTGTGTCCTGGGTGCATATCTTTCTAGCACGGTCAAACAAGGTCCGTACTAAGCCCCGTTTGTACTGGACAGGTGTGAAGCTCTGAAAATTTAGGTATTGGCCAGTCCATGTTTCTTTGCGGTACACCGATCTTTGAATTGTGCCGTCTGCTCTACGTCTCATTAGAATATCTAGGAACTGTAACGCGTCGTTGTGTTCGTGTTCCATAGATAGAGAGATGTTTTTATGCGTCTTGTTCATTGTGGCCTGAAACGATGTTGCTTGTAGCTCGTCTGTGGTGATAATTAGTATATCGTCCACATCACGCCGGTAAAAGGCCAAGTTGTTGATGTCTGAGGATCTCTTTTCTTCTAAGTGTGCCATGAAGATGTCCGCTAGAATAGGACCAAGAGGACTCCCCATGGCCACTCCGTCAATTTGGCGGTATGACTTAGTTAGAAAATTGAATTGGATGTTGGCGGTACATAGTACTTCTGTACGCCACAAACAATTGTATTTACCAATTCACATGTAGATGTCAGGCCGTTTACATTGGTCGAACGGAGAGACAGCTTAACAAACGGGTGTCAGAACACATACCTCAATGGGTCAACAAGATACAACACACAGGAGTGGCTAGCCGTGAGGAGCCGACACACCGGAAGCTCCCGGCGTCTTCAATCGGCAGACACATTGTCGCCAGTGGTCACGTTGTGTCCAGAGACACTGCATTTCGCGTGTTGTTTAGAACACAAAATACTCGCTTGTTAAAATTTGCAGAAGCAATTATGATCTATCAACGCAAGCCAGAATTGTGTAAACAGAAAGACATGTTAGTCAGCTTAAAATTACCGTGGTAGATAAGTGACATTACTGTGCGAATATGTGTATATTTCAACTTGAAGGATTTATCTAGTTAATTTCACGTAAGTTGTGTGATTTCTGCAGTATGTACCTGACGAGATGCAGCGAAATATGCCAGGCAATAAATCGTGCAATCTATTGTTTGTGTCTTCGTTATTCAAATTCACTACGGGAAAACATTGTTTTGAATTTCTCAAACGTCGCCTCCAACTGTGAAGCGATTAGATGGATTACTCAAGCTGAAGTGTAAAATATCGCTACAGGATTGTCGATTGAGATTTCTCGAGGAATGCCTAAGGACGGGGATATTTCCTCACCGGTATTTCAGATCTCTGAGGACGGACAGAATATGTCCGACAAGAAAAATCCTGAGACGACTGACAAAAAACCAGATAGAAGAAACCCAGTCCAAGCTGGCCAACTTGAAGCGCACACACAGTTCAGTCTACTACGTCACCCAAGAATTGAGCTTGTATGGCTACTTGAAGTTCACTAAATTCTGTACAGAAACAGTGTACAAGGTGAAAATCGCACAGAATGCTCGCCTCAACAAATCACTGAGCACTGAAAAGGTAACAAAGTCAGTACTAGACAACCCAGAGAAGTATGTGAGGAACTTATCGTCATACGTACTCAACAACATTGAAACAGAGGCCCTTGCATACGGATTAAAATTCTGCATAAAGCCTAAACACATCAACCGTGTTGAGTCGCAAGCACAGTTTGAAATGTTGTTCGATCAAGTCTCCAAGTTATCACCTACCTCTGCTGAGTCGGTCGGGTGGCTGAAGGCCAAACTGGTAGATTTAGAACACCAGTATCGCACAACACCCTCTAAACAGACGTGTCCGCTGACCAACGAACACCTTACTGCCTTAAAAGCGTTAAAGGCTAACAAAACCCTCGTCATACTGAAACCTGACAAAGGGAGCGGTACAGTACTGATGGACATGTCAGATTACCAGAGAAAAATGGATGTAATATTGTCAGATGAATCCAAATTCAGGATAGATCAAAAAGTAAACAAGTCGGAAGACCTGGATGCTATAATGAGGAAAGAGATCCAGTCACTTGTGAATGCGGGACTCATCAGTGAGGCCACTGCAAAAACGCTCACACCACGTGGCTCGCACACTCCTCAGATGTACGGTCTACCCAAACTTCACAAGCCCGGCATCCCGCTAAGACCTATCCTGTCCATGGTTAACTCTGCACAACACCGAATGGCGAGATGGTTAGCCGAAATGTTAAAGCCAGTACGACAGTTCTTCGATCGAAAAATACTCAGAGATACATTCCAACTGGTGGAATTATTGGATACTATGGACATAAATAACAAATACATGGCATCCACGGATATAGCCTCCCTATTCACTAACGTTCCATTAGAGGAGACAGTGAAAATAATAAGGGAACGCATTGAAGACAAACAACTAAAATTAGGCATGCCAACACCTATTCTGGAGAGGCTACTACTACTATGTACCGCCAACATCCAATTCAATTTTCTAACTAAGTCATACCGCCAAATTGACGGAGTGGCCATGGGGAGTCCTCTTGGTCCTATTCTAGCGGACATCTTCATGGCACACTTAGAAGAAAAGAGATCCTCAGACATCAACAACTTGGCCTTTTACCGGCGTTATGTGGACGATATACTAATTATTACCACAGACGAGCTACAAGCAACATCGTTTCAGGCCACAATGAACAAGACGCATAAAAACATCTCTCTATCTATGGAACACGAACACAACGACGCGTTACCGTTCCTAGATATTCTAATGAGACGTAGAGCAGACGGCACAAATCAAAGATCGGTGTACCGCAAAGAAACATGGACTGGCCAATACCTAAATTTTCAGAGCTTCACACCTGTCCAGTACAAACGGGGCTTAGTACGGACCTTGTTTGACCGTGCTAGAAAGATATGCACCCAGGACACACTGACAGAGGAATTTGAAACTCTGAAGAATGTCTTAAACCTGAATGGGTACTCCACAGGATTTATAAAGCGCCATTGCCAACAGCCCAAACCCAAAGCAGACGTAACTACAGTCCCTAAACTCAAGGTATTCATCCAGCTAACCTTTCGAGGGGATGACGTAATGCAACGTCTACAAGACCGGCTTACTACAGCAGTGGGTCGAACATTCTGTGCGGCAACTCCAGTCATTAGATGTAAAACCGTACCCATTCCTACACCAACAGTCAAAGAGCCTGTTCCTCTGTACGCCACAAACAATTGTATTTACCAATTCACATGTAGATGCCAGGCCGTTTACATTGGTCGAACGGAGAGACAGCTTAACAAACGGGTGTCAGAACACATACCTCAATGGGTCAACAAGATACAACACACAGGAGTGGCTAGCCGCGAAGAGCCGACACACCAGAAGCTCCCGGCGTCTTCAATCGGCAGACACATTGTCGCCAGTGGTCACGTTGTGTCCAGAGACACTGCATTTCGCGTGTTGTTTAGAACACAAAATACTCGCTTGTTAAAATTTGCAGAAGCAATTATGATCTATCAACGCAGGCCAGAATTGTGTAAACAGAAAGACATGTTAGTCAGCTTAAAATTACCGTGGTAGATAAGTGACATTACTGTGCGAAATTGTGTATATTTCAACTTGAAGGATTTATCTAGTTAATTTCACGTAAGTTGTGTGATTTCTGCAGTATGTACCTGACGAGATGCAGCGAAATATGCCAGGCAATAAATCGTGCAATCTATTGTTTGTGTCTTCGTTATTCAAATTCACTACGGGAAAACATTGTTTTGAATATATATATATATATATATATATATATATATATATATATATTTATATATATATATATATATATATATATATGTGTGTGTGTGTGTGTGTGTGTGTGTGTGTGTGTGTGTGTGTGTAAAAACATATGATAGAAGAAGTGAAAAAGAAATCAAAAAGAGAACATAACTGGCCATAAATGCTTTCAACAGCATGCCATCAATTTTAACATCTAGCTTGATTAACAACGCATTAAAAATGAGAATTGTCAAATATTACGTATATCCAACACTATTGTATGGCGCGGAAGCCTGGCTATTGTACACGCGACCAGAGCCTCGAATAGATGCCATGGAGATGTGATTATACAAAAACAATACTTCGTATTTCATGAAAGCAGAAATAATCAAATACAGAGGTTCTAGAAAAACGTGGAATGAAAAGAGAGTTGATGAAATAAATAAAATAGATGCAAGTGAAATATACCGACCACGTTAAGAGACATAACACTCTTAGAAATACTATACTGGAAGGCAAGGTTGGGGAAAAGCGAGCAAGAGGTAGACAACGATACAAGTGGAAAGATAATATCAAGAGATTTACGAGCATCAGTCTGACAGAATGTACAGTCAAGGCGGAATACAATGTTGGAAATCCATTGCAGCCAACCTTTATTGTGGACACGCCACCTGGATAATTGATTGATAATAAGAACCGCTTAAGAAAGATATCTGAACACATGATTGACATGCCGGCATGCAACAATTGCTACCAACTCCGCCATCGTAGGTCGACTATAGCAGCACTGCGTTTATACTTTGTTTCTTCCTTCAGGTTGTGAAGACTTCTACGGGAATTGCCATGAGGCCCACACTCCAAACCTCACGATTAGGAATGATGATGGTACCATTTCATATGGCTGCGCATGCATTATTTCTAGTTTGGAAGCCATCTCTTTCGATTGTACATAAAATGTATTAGATGTGACTAATGCATGTCAAACAGTCTAAATTATATCTAAAGCAAAAATGTCAAAGAATCTAAATTGTATCTAACACATAATTGCCAAACTATAAATAAAAGTGTTATTCGCTGTCGTTGCTCATGATCGCAGTCTGTCCTATCTGTCGTTGTTGTAGTTCATGTCAAGATTGTCGCTGTCGCAGTTGTTGTTAATGATCTCAACCTGTCCTTTTGTCTTTGTTGCTCATGATGTTAACCTGTCCTTCCGTCGTTGTTTGTTCATGATCTCAAACTGTTCTTCTGTCGTTGTTTGTTCATGACCTCAAGCTATCATTTTGTACTTGTAGCTATGCAGTGTGCCTTGCTTGTTGTTCTTCATGAACGCAATCCGTCGCGTCTGTTGCTCTTCGTAAACTCAGCCTGTCCCGGCTGTTGTTGTTATTCATTAACTCAGTTTTCGCTGTATGTTAATGTTGTTCATGAATTCAAACTGTCTCGTCAGTTGTTGCACTCCTGTCCTACCTGCCTGTTGCTGTTCAAGATATTAACCTGTCCTGTCTACCTGTTGTTTATTAGCTCAACCTGTCTTGTCTGTTGTTATGCGTGAACTCAACCTGCCTTGCCTGTTGTTATTCATGAACTCAATCTGTATTGTCTGCCTATTATTGTTCATGAGATCAACCTGTCCTCTCTGTTGTTCTCAGCCCGCCTTGTCTGTTATTGTTATTCATGATCTCAACATGTCATGTCTCTGTTTGTTGTTGCTGTTTGTATTCCCATACCCCGATGCAAACAGTTTATTTTATTTTGAATAAATACATTAATTGAATCTGTTGCAAATATTCGAGGTGTTTGTTCTTATTTATCCACACATTCCTTCAGTATATCACTCATTCAATCATGTTGCATTCAATAAAGTCATGCGTTCAGTTGTACAACTATTTATTCAGTTATCGATCCATCAGTTTATCTGCTTGGGTATATATCTATTGTTCTATCTGTAGTCTAGTGTCTATATATAGCCTTAATATGTGCTTCGTTGATTACATACAGGTTTTTGATAAAGTAACTCACGTCAACATTATGATGATGCCTGCAGATCCACAAAGATGGATTGAGTTGTGCTTAGCTAAAAGCTGACATCGATGCACTTATGATATTTCCATACGCACTCCGTTCTCTCGTTCTTAAGCCAGCGAAGAGTCACACCACTAATCGTTCCCACCGCTGTCTGATTGAAAGTTTACCTGGTCTTCCCTTTCAGGTGTTTGATTCTACCAGAATCCACATAGTGGTTCTCAATCTGTTCATTCACTTACTCCACCTGGTCCCTCAGATGCACAAACAACTCCTACATGTCCACAGGTAATCAACCACCAAGAGGTGCATTCCTTGCCAGCCTATCAGCATGTTCCTCCCCCGCACTCCCTCATGGCCAGGACAAACATCCATACAATGATCACAGACTGTGTCTTCTGAAGCGAAGTGAGCCGTTCCAAACAAAATATTTATTTCTCCACATTACTAAGCATATTCTGTGAGTCCGTAATGAAGACAATGTGAAGTTGTCTCCCCTAACCAACGGAATGCCGCTGTGACTGCTTCAACCTCCATTTTAATGCTAGTAGTCGTATCCTCATATGCCATATTCTCCTATTTTTTTAGGAATCGTCCATTAAGATCCACAAATTGATGGGCATGTCTTTATACTTGTGACAAAAATATATTGGAAACAACAATCTACCATGAAGATTACTAATGAAAAAGGTCAATAGCAACGTATTAAGAGAGTTACATAGACATAGATGTGTAATGTCTCCAGATCTTGTTATCTTATACAGTAAAAATATTTATTAGAAATTTAAAAGATATGAGAGGCATCACTATTGGGTCACATAACAGCAATGACATTAGTTATGCGGATAATAAAGATGCAGTATTAATTGCAGACAGTGAACATGATCTGCAAAATTTAGTAGATGCGGATTTTCTACACAGTGAACAACTTGGGTTAGAATTAAATTGTAAGAAGACGTGGATTATGGTCGTCACTAGGAAGAAATAAATAGCACATTGTAATATGCAAGTGAATGGGTACATTCTGAAACAAGTGAATCGATACAACTATCTCGGAACAGTCATACACTATGATGGGTGGTGCCTTGAGGAGATTAGAACAGGAATCATTATGGCAAATGTAGTATTTTCCATCCATCCATCATGTGCTATGCCGGTAAACGTGGACCGTCATGTTATGCCATCTCACTCGATCACCAGAGTCGTGGATCCGCTCCGTATTTCTGTCTCAACCATGCCATGTGACCATGCTATCCATGTATTTAATTCTTGGTCTTCCCGTTGGTCTATTCCCTTCGATTTTGCAAGTTGTCACCAATTTATTTCTTCTCATAACATGCCCAAAAAATGTTGACCTCCTACGTCTAATGTCTCTAATGAGTTTACGATCTTCATTTGTTTCTTAAAGAACTTTTTCATTGATGTTTCTGTCTCTCTGTCGTAGTAATCCTTTATTACTTTAGTGTCGTCCCTGGAGTAATGGGGAATCAACACCTACATTTTTTTAACCCAATATTATTGTCCTAGAGAAACCACCAGAATCCGTCCACAAAACTCCCTCAGTCTGTAGACACCTCTTTCTTACTCTCACTCACCCCTGGATCATGCCCCCTCTCATTCTTCCCCAACACAACATACTCAACAACTCTAGCTTTAACAAATAAATACAACAATTAATTTATTAAAGCAAAGAGTATGTGTGTGTGAGGTGTGTGTGTGTAATGTGTAGAATGTGTGTCGAATATGCTAATGTGTATGTAGAATCAGACCAGTGAATCAGGAGCAAAGTCTGTTACATCACTGTGCTGAGCACACAACAGCACCATGTATTCCGGACAGTGAACCTCACCCAGAAAATGTTTCTCCGTCCACGTGACGACTTTCTCCGATAACGCTCGAACAAACAGGATGCTGGTCATCGGATAGACACTGTTCGATCTTGGTCTTCACTCTAACACACACGGTGAAGTTACTTTGTTTAATAATGTTTGTTGAACAGAGAATCTTTCAATTAACTGAAATGTCACTTGGGAAAATCTACTGTTCACAAGTCTCTGATTATAAAAATTTTCCCCATCTTTAAAAACAACCTATTAATGTTTCTAGGTAGATGTGTGTGTATATATATATATATATATATATATATATATATATATATATGTGTGTGTGTGTGTGTGTGTGTGTGTGTGTGTGTGTGTGTGTGTGTGTCCTTGGTATATGAGTTACGAATCTTCGGTGATGAAGCTTATCACTCAGTAAACACAACACTTATGTTCATCAAGTCCGGCTCAGCAGAAGCCAGGTTTCTGCAGACCAACTAGGTTCTGAGCCCTGTGTAAAAGCCTCTCAGTAACCTCTGTCTTCATTCCGTGAGCCATCATTGTATAAAACTTTGAAACTGCTTCTTCGTAATAAAATCATCGCACACTCAAGTGGAATCTGTTGAGTAGAGAACATCACGGTGAGAGCAACTCAATCCTGACCGTAATTAGGTGAGTGTAGGCCAATAGCAGAAGTCAGATCTATAACAGAGATCCGATCTTTGTCATACGGCCAAATAGCTCATCACATTGGTCTGATACATGGCAACACCAGGAAATAATAAAGGAACGGATAGAAACCCAGCAGATGCCCTACTGGAAGATCCTACCTTTTCACATTCCCTTCCTCCCTCCCAACCATCCTCAATCTCTCTAATTATTATCCCACTACATTGTCCGCAACTCCCTGAGTAAAATGATATATCACACAAGCTAGTTAAAGCCATACAATAGGACACTAGTGCCGACGCTCCTATAATACATTCTATCACCGCACCTATAATACATTATATCACCGCACAGTACTGTACTCTATTCCTAATCATACTCTAAGTTAGATATGATTAATAGACTACCATATGCCTATTCCGGTTGATGATTGAGACTATGCAATCACAGACTGGATCTATGTCGCCGATAAATATCAACACTTTGACACTATAGACTCTTTCAATTAACACAACTCGGAATACTGCGCCGATCTTTAACACTTTAGAAGTTGTGGTCAACTCCTCCAACTTGTTTACCTCAACTGGTTTTATATCGGGGCTTGAGTGACGTCACCAAATTGTCTAGACGCAGAGGCGTCGAGAAGTTGTTTTTCTCTTTATTTTTCCCAACTCAATGTGGACACCTGGCTGGTGTCTCCTTTCATCTGGGAAATTGTCTCCTGTCTATGATCTAGAGAATCTTCTCCACCTCAAAAGACTCCATCCGACGTCTGGCCAGACATTCTGTCTATCACTTCAAAGGCTGACTCCCCCTTGTAGACGGATGGCGCCATTGTACGTTTTTCGAACAACCCACATCATACAGAAATGCCGACCGTGGGCAAACAGTTTTTGCGACGTATTTTGTTCCTCGGTCCCCTGCTCAACGAAGGATTGCCTGTTTTTGTAGACTACTGTCGGGTCTTGTTTGTCATCGATCGAAACTATCAAGTTTTTCCGCGACATTGGCCCCCTCCTAAGAGAGTAGTCCGCAACAATTCTTGCAACAAAGCATCGTCTTTTCCTTCCTGTAACAAAGCTGCCCCAATCCCAATCCCACTTGCATCCGTTCTCAACACAAATGGTTTGGAAAGGTCCTGGAGCTCAGAAAGCAATGGCAAACTACATAGCGTAATCTTGCCAAAGAGATCAACAATCAGCTGAAAGATGCTGATGTTGACAGCGATATGTAAAGGATATGCACACATTTCATTTCATGCAATTCTCTTGTTACCAGGCAGTATTGTTGTTAAGGATGTGAAGAGTGTTATATATATATATATATATATATATATATATATATATATATATATATATATATATATATATATATATATATGTGTGTGTGTGTGTGTGTATGTGTGTGCGTGTGTGTGCGTGTGTGTGTGTGTGTGTGTGTAGTCACCTTCGAATGAAGGTCCAGTATGGTGATACACGCCTGTCAGTCCAGCAAGTGTGTGAGTAGAGTAGGAAGTTTCTAAACGGCGAGGCTAATGTGACAGGTTGTTCACGACCGGGTCAGGCGCTCCGAGTAGTGGCCCCGTAGTCGATTGCAGCAGTTAAAGGCCTCGTACAGAAAAATCGCCGATTGACAGTGAGTGACATTGCCGTACATCTTGACATCAGTCAATGTTCAGCATACCACATCATCCATTATGTGCTGGATCCCATACTGATCGTGCAATCGTTGAAACTATCGCAGACTTCCACTTTCAGTGTGTACCACATTCCCAGTACTTGCCAGACCTTTCCACACACGATTTCCACCTGTGTGGACAACTAAAAGAGTCATTGGGAAGACATACTTTTCGTTCCGATGAAAAGGGACAGCAATTGGTGCATGAGACCAATATAATTTATGTGTACGGGAATCCAAGCACTTTATCGGCGCTGGAGATTTTGCATTGAACGCAGCTGTTATTACATCTAAAAATGATACATTTGTTCTGTAATTTTTCAGAGTTTTTCACACACACACACACACACACACACACACACACACACACACCATTTCAGGCTTTCATTTGAAGCCCCCTCGTATCAGTCTTCCAGCCCCGTTGTTTATCAAGGCACCATTTTATTAACCCATTTGAATCTCGATCCATCAATGTATCATTCCTAATATATATATATATATATATATATATATATATATATATATATATATATATATATATATATATATATATATATATATCCATCAATCTATAAGCCCTGAGACTTCCCATTCAACAATATATCAGTCCGGTTATATTATCCATTCATCAATTAAAAAACAGCCCGTTTATTCCGCTATCCAGCTATCTATCAAATATATTTTACATCCATCCTCGAATCTATCTAATCAGATGTCCATTTACCCTCAGAGTAGCTGAAGACACGGATGACCCGTTGCATGACGCAGTTAAGGGTCAGCGATTGATGCGAGGAAAATGATGGATATTTCAGGCGGAGTATACGATCAGACAGGTGTGCATCTTGGAGAATATTAGGCGAGGAGAGGAGTTGGTCAGAGTGCCAGCGGAGCAGTCAGACTTGTGCAGAGTTATAATCACATTGAGTCGGGAGTCCAGGGAGTGGCCAGCAACTAATTCAGGATAGTGCTCGCTCGAGGGATGTGATTATCTACACAGATGGGTCGGTGTTGAGAGGTAGGGGAAGTGCCTAGGGGTTCTTAGCAAAAGCTAATAGTCGTCGTTTGGTGCAGGAAAGCCTGGCATATGACACCACAACATCTAGCTTAAGAATGGAGGTGGAGGTGGTCAGTGCAGCTTTCTGCTGGATGGAGAATACGATACACACACACATCGTGATTGTAACTGAGTCAGAAAGCATGCTGAGGACGGTGAGGACAGGCACGCTTCGGGTAGAGTGGCTTGCTTCGCTTCGGAGGTCACGGGTGACAAGCATCGTCTGGGTCTTTTCTCCTGGGCATGCCGGTGTGCTGGGGAATGAACAGACGTACAGATTGGCTAGCTTGGCAAATCTTGGTGGAGTATTGATGCATGGCAAGGCAGACGTGGTTGCGTCCTTGTGGGAGCACGTGTACACCTCGGAGGAGCAAATGCATCACCATAGTATGGTAAGAATGATTCAGCGATGTGTGACGAGGGGATCTGGCCGACTATCAACGCTCAGACAAAAGGCGAGACGGACATATAATCACATTACTACTGGAACTATTAGTGTTGGAACTCTTCGCTGGCTGTTGAGGATGGGGACGGAGCGCTTATGGGAATGCCCCGAATGATGTGATGTTGGTTCCTAAATTAAACAATAAATTTCCATTTACCCAATAATATATCAATATTTCAATCCATCAATCTATCAGGCTTGCTGTCTATACATCTATCAGTCTATCAGACCGGTTGTCTAACCGTCTATCAGTCTGGTTATCGATACATCCATCCACCCTTCTATCAGTCCAGTGCTATACATCCATCAATCTATCAGCATGTATATAGTCTTATATCGTATGTATATCAGCATATTAGACTATTCGTCTGTATATCCATCCATGACTATATCATCCGGGATATGTATCCATCAATCCATACATCAGCCTATCAGTTCAATATCTGTAAATCCATTCATCAATCAATCTACTAGCATGTTTATTTGTCCATCCATCATTCCTTCAGTTTAATAGCCTACATATCCACATATCCATCAATCGATCGGTCATGGTATCTATCCATCCATCCATCCATCCATCCATCCATCCATACATTCATTAATCTATTTGACTGGTTATCTATACATCCGTTAGTCTATCAGCCCGATCAATTATCCATCAATACATGCATCATTATCTATCCATCCATCTCTCTTTTCTGCCACGTATTTTATACAGTCACCAATCATTCTATCATTCAAGATATATACCTATCAATCCATCCATATGTTTATGTATCCAAGTATATAACAATCCTATTCTCGATCATTCTATCAGCTAAGGTGGGTATTCACCAATACATCTATAAGGCTTGTTATAAGTTCATCCTTCGAGCAGGCTGTCAGTTCAGTTATGCTTCAATTAATCAATCAATCAATCATATGCCGTTTCCACAATGAAGGATAGCTGCACTATATCTCCAACACACTCAGTCTCACTCCCTGACTGTACACTCTGTCAGGCTGATGTTCGTCCATTTCTTGATGTTATCTTCTAACTTGTATTGGTGTCTACCTCTTGCCCTCCAGTATGGTTTGTATAAGAGTATTGCCACATAGCGTACAGACATGATGATGACGTCATTGAAAGTATCGGGAAATGCGATAAGTGAAACCACACAAAGAAACTAGGGAAACAAGTGGTCAACAACGAGAACATCACACTGACGTAGATTGACAACAAACAGACTGACAGGGACATTCACAGGAGAAGCAGGAATTTGTGATCGTTATACAATTATAGTGACTCGGAGCTGGTTAGCATTGATCCATGGATAGAAAGATAATAACCAATGGAAGAATATTGTACAAGATGGATAGTGCCATTGAATTAAGTCATCGCGGGCAGAAACCTAGACAAGAATGTATGCAACGGTGAAGACAGACTGGATGAATGCAAGAAGGATGAGTACGGAGATATATGTAGAAAATGGCGAATATTTGTTTCAGATTGGTCTTTTATGTAAATATCTATTTATGTTAGCAATCGTAGTTTAGATACTGACCTGGCAAAAACAGGCGATCTAAAAGATGCAACAGGATATGTAATACAACTAACATTTGTCAGCTGTCCAATAAACAGCGTTTAACTTTGTTAAGCCAATAGTCTGATTCATTATCAACTTTCATTCGTTGCGGCTCCAGTTTCGCTGTCATTTTGATGTTTGGAGTTGAGCAGACCTTTATTTATACCAGCTGTTGATTTCATACAGTTGTAGATCATGTATACTAGTAAAGAGAGTCGACAGTAGTATGGCAAGTATCATGTCTTTTAACGTGGCCGAAATATTTCACTTGCCTCCTTTTTATTTCTTTCATCAATTCTCTCTTCATTGCAAGTTTTCTCTAGAACCTCTGCATTTGCTTGTTTTTATTTCCATGAAATACGACATATTCATCAGTATATCCACATCTCCAGGACCTCTGTCTGACTTTCTAGTTGCTTGTTCAATGTCCAAGTTCAGATATGCATACATCCATTCATAAAACTATCAGATCGTTTATGTTCCAATCCATCCATCCATCAATATATCGCCCGGTTATCTATCAATCAATCGATCAATTGATCAGCCCGATTGTCTATTCATCCATCCATCATTAATACAGCCTTATTTTATATCAACCCATTGTTGAGTTTACAACACAATATATCATTATGTCCATGCATCCAATAATCCATGTGCCCAGTTGTCTAAACACCCATTCATTCGTCAATAAATCTATTAATGCTGTATCTCTCCATCCATTAATCAGTATAGCGGCCCATCTATACATCCATCCACCCATCCCTCAATTCATCCACCCGTCAGTATATAAACATGGTTATCTATCCATTCATCCATCAATCTTTCACTCTGGCTATCTATCCATCCTTCTGTCAAAGTCTCTAGGGTTTTTTATAAATAAGCGTTCAGACAGGCAGCTGATGCGAGTACAGACGTGGCATGAAAGGCATGAAAACATCATTAAACTTCTTTACTGGCCATACATCGTCATAACAATTTGTGCAAATATCATTTCACAAAACTCGCACAACTCTCGCACTACGCTCGCCAGATACTTGCTCGGCGAATAACATAATTGTGCTTCAGCATACACACTAACACACAGCTAGCAGCGGCTCCATTCGTTCTTACTCGCGAATCGTAAGTCTAAGTAAATGGTCTATTTATCGCTTCCAAACACACTCACGCATCCTCTCTCATCCACGTCCGAGTCCCGTCTGCCGTTTCCTACTCAGTAATGTGGTCAAGAGGTACTTGACCCTCGTGGAGTCCATGGACGTCGTGCTAGTCGGGTCTGTCCTTCACTCGCCTGTTTGTGCAGGCGTACTGCGTCATCCCGTCCAAGGTGAACCTGTCCTGTCATTCAAGGGCACAGTCCTGTCTCTAACCTACTGTCATGGGTGTATGGCCCGGTCTACTATACCCATACTATTCCCATGTCCTATGTCTGTCCTCTGTCTTCTCTTTCATGTCCTATTTGAGACCTTGACATGCTTCCCTTCCTCCCCTCCTTGTGGCACTTATATGTGACACAATGTCGTCTTAATCTAATTAGTTTGGACTAATTTGTCAAGGGCTCAAAGAGAATTAATCGGTCTGTCATGGTATCTGTGGGTACAGGGTGGTAGCCGACAGTAGGTAGTAAACTGTCTGATACACTTCGAGGCACAAGCCAGCTAATGCTATTCTTGAGGGAACATCTTGGCTAGTTGACAAAGAGTCTCACACTCCCGCTAATCTTATTATTTATGGACTATCCGGACCGAAGTAACAAATGACTTCCATTGTAGGAATTATCCTATAATTGCATCCTTCTCAGACATCCAAAATTATGCCACAGACAATGGGTTCTTATTACAGAAGATATCAAGGGAAATTTTCTCTGGTCCCACTAAGATTACTTTCAACCCTTTGTCCAAGATGTGTACATTCAACAGTATAACACTTTTACTCTCGTACGTTAACAGTATATCTAAGAAATATCATTTGTTTCTATCTAGGAGTTACTTGCGTCCCTTGTTGTCATGT
>OY992888.1:89044987-89097487 GCA_963921405.1 Cepaea hortensis
TACGCCGAAAATATAATGTGAAATTTCAGAGATGATATAAACAGGGAGCTATATGATGCCCTATATATCGGTGGTCATTGCATTAAAGACATTCGATAAGCTGATGATACAGTATTGCTATCCACAACACATAATGGTATAGAAAACACAATATCCTTAACCCAACCGAATAATGAATACGCCACTTCACATGGCTGCTCTTTGATGCCAATACATTTTTTTTTTTTTAAATTATGCTTGTATCGTTAACGTAAATGTTAAAAATGTCCAACATTCTATTCATAACACGCACATATATTTACTGAGTAAAAGATTAGAGTTTGAATAGGACCAATATAAGATTAGCATGCATGTACAATTTGTGAATAAATACAGTTGGTTCGATCATTTGTTATCTTTCCCTGTCTTTCTCTATTTATGTATGTGTATTTTTGTGTGTATCTCTCTGTCTTTGAGTAATTGTATAATAAAATAATTCCCGACCATAAGACAGGTAAACTTCAAGTGTAGAAGATGAAAACACTTTAAAAAAAAGAAAATAAGGCGTCACCTTTATCAAGAGTACACATCAGCGTGGTTTCTTCATTCTCTGGCATTCTGATCCACTCCGCTCCCCTTCACATGTTCTCAAGCACCTATACTTGTCCTACTGTACCGTCTGCCTGAGCCATACAATGGTGTGGCCCTTAAATATAGCCTAGGGTTTCTTGCAGGAAGTGTTCCTTGTCGGCGGCCTCTCGAAGATATGACAGAGCCTGCAGTACATTGAGCCTTCCCGCGATTATTTGTGTCCACAATAATTACTACTATCATGTGAGTGAGTGGCACCTTGCAGTCTTGACAGACCAAAGTATGTGAGTCGGAATTTGGCCAACATTCCATCACAATGCCTAGGCAGAGCTTCAGAGAACATGCGATGCCCAAGCTTCATTTTCCATCTCTCAGCCTTGCCTTGTTTAGGAATGGATAACCAATACGTCTGGAACAAGGTAGGCTATAGACACTGAAGGCTCGCGTCAAACCTCCGAGACCTCGCCTCCACAAGCGGTGGCCAGAGCGGTGACCAGACCCTGAAACCTATGGAGCTTGACTTAAAGGCGTTCAGCCAAGTCCCACAGGTTAGGGCCCCGTACGCGCCTGGACCGTAGGGCGCGTACATCTGTCAGTCGCAAGTGTCAGGACATTTGTAAGCGTTTACTACTGTCAGACTCTCCGCCTGACTCGTGCGGATCCCGTGACCAACGGGAAGAGGCCCGCCGGAGATAAGACTCGTCTGCTGCGAGGAAATCTCCCCTCCTGCAACTGTGTGAATCTGGTGACCAGCGAGAATAGGCCTGCCGGAGATATTGCTCGTCTGTTGCGGACATATCTACACTGACTGAATAAGTAAAGAAACGATAAAAGTAGTGGTATTTCAATTTCGCTTGCGCTCCCACGTATGCTACACCCTTCATGTGTCTTCATAAAGTCGGACTAGAGTCAAGCTCAACAGGGTCTTCTTTCCCCGCTGATTCTACCAACATTGTATTTATACAAGTAAAAGCTACAAATGATCGCGATATACAGTGTCTTATGTCTGATAAGAAATCATTGATTTGACACGGTTCTCTTTTGCAGGATGTAAATTTGACGGCCGATGTGAACCCGTGAACTCCAGATTCACCGAGAACTGCATAACCTATCGGTGCTCCAGGTTCTTAGAGGGCAACGATACCACTCTGATCTACCGTGCTAGACCAATACGATATCGTAGGTTGCAAGTGCTTTTGTCTCTATATCCCTCAAGGCATTGGGTTTGTGATTGTTAGCAAAGGAATACCGATAATTTATGGAAGATATGTCCACACAAGGCTGTGGTTTATTGGCAAAGACAACCTATACTGTATGGAAAATATTACCAATCAATGTTGCGATTTGTTGGTAAGGAAATACCAATGATGCATGGAAGATATCATCAAACCAGGTTGTGATTTGTTAGAAAAGAAATACCTATAATTTATGGAAAATATTACCAAAAAAAGTTGTGTTTTGTTGGCAAGGAAATACCTATAATGTATGCAAAATATTACCAAACAAGGTTGTGGTGTGTTGGCAAGCAAATACCTATAATGTATGGAACATATTACCAAACAAGGTCATGGTTTGTTGACAAGGAAATACCGATAATGTGAGGAAGTTATGACCAATCAAGGTGTGTCCCAGGATGCACCATTATGGTTTCTAGGCATGCCGAGGAAACTGAGACCACATTACCTTAGCCCCTGTGGATATTATACTTTTGTGTCGGTTCAGTATACAAGTAATCACACCAACTCCGCCTGGATAAATGCCACCCATTTCTAGGTCTAGACCAGTGGTTCTCAACCTTTTTTGGCCCGTGCCCCCCTTCACCATATGTTTAGGACGTCATTCCCCCCCCCACCATATTTTTAGAACACCATCCCCCCCCCCCTTTCGTATTTCCTCCCTAAAAATTCCCCCCTGCGCCTACACAGTATACGTAATAATTGAAGCTAAATTTAATAACACATACTAAAGCATGTCTAGACATCTACATAAATCGTGATTTGCGGATCTACTACGTTATAAAATGAATTTCAGAAGGGTGATACATACAGAACTGTAAAGTATGAAGGGAAAAACAATATCAAGTAATCGGTTCTTGTATTAACGCGATCTTGAAATAATCTTCACCCCCCCCCCCCTCCCTGGAAACCCCACAATTCCCCCCTGGGGTGGGGGGGGGGGAATTCCTCACCGGTTGAGAACCACTGGTCTATACGATCTACAAGCCAATGCATTAGTTGCAACAGTTACAGCTCATTATCAAGAGGCTAATGTATAGGTCATCGGTTTGTGACAATAATGAAAACAGCAATAACGTGGCTCGCTAACATGTCCTAAGATTAATGCCCTTAAGACAGGGCATACTGGCAGCTGGCATACAGTTGATCCATGAAGGCCATAGAGCTACCAATCCTCCGCAGTCAACTAGGTGGCTCTCTGGGTGATGCTCGTACACTGTCCACTGTCCACTGTCCACTGTGGACGGATTGCTTGATTGTCTTAATAAACATGATGCTCAGTCCATCTCCACCTCCTGGTATCAGGTGAACACACTACAGCCTCACTCCTCTCTCTCTCTCTCTCTCTCTCTCTCTCTCTCTCTCTCTCTCTCTCTGTCTCTCTCTCTCTCTCTCTCTCTCTCTCTCTCTATCTCTCTCTCTCTCTCTCCTTTTGTCACAACTAGGTGCAGTACCAAACGCTCGTACACATTAATTGCCACATATAACTGAAGATAGATCTCACTTGTTGCAATCGCTGTTGACAAATGGTAATGTTAAGTCGTATTACTCACCGGACTTTCCATCTCTAAAATTGGTCCTTACTCTCTCTCTCTCTCTCTCTCTCTCTCTCTCTCTCTCTCTCACACACACACACACACACACACACACACACGCACACGCACACGCACACGCACACACACACACACACAACACACACACTCACAAACACACACGTTCTATAACAATTAATACGTTTTGGTGAAAATTCACTAGGGATATAGATAACGTGTTGGAGTTGATAATGTCCAAATTATGTAAAGTACTTGTCGTTGAGAGTATGTATGTTAGGATAATGTTCTTGCGCGTCTGCTTTGCATGAAATGTATGACCTCTCTAACTTACTTATATGAATAGTCACTAATTGCCTCGTATCTAAATCAAGGGCTCTTTCTTTCCCACATCAGAATAGCTCTGGTCATGAGCTTTCATCGCGCTAACCCAAATTGTTGTCGCTTCATCTTCCTGGATTAGTTGACTGAATGGCTTTCTTCTATAGATGTCACGTTTTTCTGTCTCTCTATAGTATGTTTTTAGTTTCACCGTCGTGTGACTGACTTCAACGTTTTACGTTTCGCCTGACAGTCATTGTTGCTCTATCTAGATACCCGCCACTCCGTTTTCGTGGGAATTCAGAACAAGTATCGCCAGCGAACGAACTAAGTACTAAATAAAAAATAAACAAATCAAGAACCAACAAATCAATGAATTAGTCAACCAGTCAGCAAATATACTAACTAACTAATTTAACCGACCAACGAATCACACAATCATCCATACAACCAACTAATCATTATAAGCAAACCAGTTAACCAGTCAACCACATTATAAACACATCAATTAACCAATCAATCATATAATAAAAAAGTAAAAAAATCAATTAGCCACTCAAACACATTATAAACAAATTCTTTAACCAGTCAACCAAAATCAAACCAGTCAACAAACAAACACACAAACCAGTCAACCAACAAACCATCAGTGTTGCACTTTCAATGGATGTTAATGGTAATGTTAATCTATGGATGTAGTTATGGATGATCAATGGATTTTAATTTAATGTAAATCTAGTCACATCTTTTGCGGATTATTCAAAGACATTGACTGTGTCGACAACATCAAAAACTTTGAGAAGTCGTAAGGAATATGAGCTTTCCATCACACGTAACTCATAAAAATGTTCTATCTAGATCAACAAGCAGCGGTTATAATAGATGGCGAGACATCAGATTAGTTTGACATCAAGCAAGGAATTCGTCAGGGCTGTGTGCTGTCCCCCTATTTATTTAACCTGTACGTCGAAAATATTAGGGACGTTCATTTGAAACCCGTTCCAATGGCTTTATTACAGAAACATGAAAGAATCATTAACAGGTGTGGTTGAATTAAACAAAGCATTTATTTTGAATGAATTATGCACCATGGGTTGGTCAGAAGAAGTCGCCGTAAGTATGCAGGCAAGCATCCCATTGCTTAGGTAGGCGGCGAATGCCGCCCGCAAGAAAAGGAGTGTTGTTGATCACTGAACCAAGTTCTTACTGCGTTCATTACGTCTGCATCTGTGTAAAATCGTTGCCCCTTGAGAGCTTTGATTAGAGGTTCGAACAAATGCAAATCACATGGTGACAAATCAGGCCTATAGGCTACATGTTGCATGTTGCATGTTTCCCACTTCTTCTTTACTAATGCTTCCTGCACAATATTTGCGACATGCGGACGAGCATTATCGTGCAAGAAAATCACACCGCGAGAAAGTATGCCTGGTCTTTTATTCTTGATGGCTTTTTGCAACTTGTCTATTGCTTGCATGTAGTGGGTAGAGTTGATGTTGACACCATGTTTTTTAAAGTCGGCCAACAAAAGCCCTTCATTGTCAAAAAATGCGATCAAAATAATCTTACCAGCGGAAAGCTTTAACTTGAAAATTGTGTTCTTCTTCAATCTTCCACTGTGCGGAAGAGAAATGCATCACCCGCCACCCTGTAACGCAGCAAGTGATGCAAACACCACCTCATGCGTTCCTTTTTTTTTGGGGGGGGGGGGGAGGTTGTCGGTCACCATCCGTGGTGCCCATTGTGAACACACCACACACCTTCCTATATTGCAGTGCCTTATGAACGACCTTTTGAATTGTTCCAATTGACACATCAAATTCTTTCTCTAGCGAACGTATGTTTTGAAAACGGTTCATCTATACTGCTGCATCAATTTTGGCGATGTTTTTTTTTTTTTTTTTTTTGGGGGGGGGGGGGGGGGGGGGGCAACAATATGCGCTTGAACCGGCCGTCGGAGATCTGTCGTGGACTGACGTCCTTTCCGATACATTCGTGCTCAGTCTGTCACTGTTGCCTTCGAGACACATTTGTTACCGTAGGCTGCCTGTATTTTTCGATGATTGTCCACTGAACGACATCCTTCAAATGAAAGAAACTGAATCACCGCTCTTTGAGCTTCTTGGGACGGATTTTGGATCAACCCGGCCATTTTCTCAACGGTCAAAAACAGAAAGTATGCATCATGTGACCGTAAGCGCTTGCTCTTTTATTCATTGGTCAGTACTTATCACATAACTATGATATGATCATGTTCAAACCTACGTAATTACGCGCGGTGCGCACGAACGGATTTCAAATGAACGTCCCTTAAATCATGAGAAATGCCAGAGAGGATATAAACAGAGAGTTATATGATGCCCTAAATATCGGTAGTTATGAAGTACAAGAGATTTAAAATTTTGACGATACAGTATTGCTATTCACAACACATAATTGTATAGAAAACCTAATAACCTCAACCCATATGAATAGTGGAAATGACAACTTATTACTTAACATAGCGATTGCAAAGATAATACATACAAATACAACTGCTCCATACATTGGCACCTTGCCGTCTTGACAGACGATAGTTTGTGCTTTAAAAAGGCATAATAACTTTTAACTATGGCAGTAGCGAATGTGACTGATAAGGCCAATTTGCGCTGTAAATGTCCGTTCACAGTGGGTGATGCTAATGAGGAAAAATAGGAGGTGGTGGAAAATTTCGAATATCTTGGGTCACTGATTACAAACAATTTCGACACAATGAAGGAAGTTAAAAGACGAATATATATTGCTCTTCAAAGACTGAAGTAACTGAATAAATTCTGTAGAGTGAAAGATAGAACTAAAAAAAAGAAAAAAAAATAGATTTTCATGAGCATGCATCTATCCCATAGCAATATACGCCTGTGAGACCTGGACACTTACTAAACAAGCTGAACAGCGCATACATGCCTATAAGTAGAATACATGTTGTATACGAGTTCTAAGAATATATTGGATACAGAAAAGAACAAAGGCATCCATACTTCAAGAGCTGAATATTGAGGAAGGTTGGCTAATAAAGAAGATAAAACACAGAACATTTAAATATTGTGGTCACTTGAAACGTCACGAAAGTTTGGAGACAACAATAATGCAGGGGTATATGCCTGAGATAAGAGGAAGAAGAAGGGCAAGGAGAAGATGGGTGCAGGATGTGGCGATATAATCTCCAGATGGGTGTATCGCACGCGGGACAACTTGTTTGTGATTGAGATATTTTTTTCTTCCCCCCCCCCCCCGGAAGGTTGTTATGGGAGAGCGTTTCTGCAAAGGACATGCTAAGGAATGAATGAATGAATGAATGAATGAATGAATGAATGAATGAATGAGTGTTATAATATCACTATGCATCATTGTTGCAATTTCACTGTATATGCGAGCTGTACTTTCACGTTTTGTTAATTGATGACGATACCAAATGTTATCCCTACACTCGTGCAGTATTTTTCACG
The DNA here is from genome assembly GCA_963921405.1 of Cepaea hortensis. Taxonomy (NCBI): domain Eukaryota; kingdom Metazoa; phylum Mollusca; class Gastropoda; order Stylommatophora; family Helicidae; genus Cepaea; species Cepaea hortensis. Next base: position 89,052,149 of record OY992888.1, read on the forward strand.
ATGGTGTTATTGATGATGATATAAAAGATTTTCCTTACACTCGTGCAGTATTTCTCAACCTGGTCTTGTTGTTGATGGTACCAATTGTTATCCCTACACTCGAACAGTATTTCCAAAGATGATGTTATTGTTGATGGTACACATTTCATCGCTACACGCGAGCAGTATTTCTCAAGATAGTGTTATTGATGATGACATCAAATGTTAACCCTACACGTGAGCACTATTTCACAACCTGGCGTTTTTGTTGATGGTACAAATAATATCTCTACACACAAGCAGTATTTCACAAGCTGGTGTTATTGATGATGACATAAAATGGTATCCCTACACTCAAGCAGTATTTCACAAGCTGGTGTTATTATACCCTAGTGGTGTATATGGTACTCTCAATAGTTTTATAACTCGGCAATTGTTTTCTTGTATGGTCGATATCATACCTGCCTCTTTACTTCCTATTATGTTTTCTTGTGCCATGTAAACAACGTCGACTTGGGAGCATAGATCAATAAGAAACGTTGCCTAAATAGGTACTTGAACACATGACTGACATGCCGGCAGGCAACGAGCGCTGCCCACTGCGCCATGACAGGTTAACTATAGCAGTATACTTTGTTTCTTCCTGCAGTTTAACTATAGCAGTATACTTTGTTTCTTCCTGCAGTTTAACTATAGCAGTATACTTTGTTTCTTCCTGCAGTTTAACTATAGCAGTATACTTTGTTTCTTCCTGCAGTTTGTAAAGACATCAACGGTGAATGTCATGAAGACCAGACTACAGGACTCACGACTGTGAATTCTGATGGCACCACTTTACACAACTGCACTTGCATGATTAATAGTGATAGAACCGCGTATTTCTATTGTTAATGAAGTATATTAGCTGTGACTAATGAATGTCAAAGGGTCTAAATTATATCTAACATATGATTGTCAAACTCTCCATAAAGTTCTCCGATGATCTGTCTTTCTGTAGATTTTTGCTAGTGATCTCAATGCGTATTTATGTCGTTGTGTGTTTATGATCTCTGTCTGTCTTTTTTGTCGTTGTTTATTCATGATCTCAAACAGTCCTTCTGTCATTGTTTGTTCAAATGTCAACCTTTTTTTCTGTGGTTGTTGATGTACATGATCTCATCCTATCCGATTGTCGTTGTTTTTGTTCATGATCTCAAACAGTCCTTCCGTGGTTTTTGTTTGTTATGATCTCAACCTGTCCTCCTGACGCTGTTTATTCATTATCTCGACCTGCCCGTTTGTCGTTGTTTGTTCATGATCCCGACAGGTACTTCTGTGTTTGTTTGATAAAAATCTCAGCAGGTATTTATGTGGTTGTTTGTTAATGATCTAATCGGGTACTTCTATTGCTGTTTTTTTTTCATGATCTCAATTTGTCTTTCTGTCGTTGCCTGCTCATGATCTCAGCAGATGCTTCTGTGGTTGTTTGTTAATGATCTCATCATGTACATCTGTGGTTCATTTTTCATGATCTCAACCTGTCTTTCTGTCGCTGTGTGATCATGATATCAATCAACCCTTCCGTGGTTGTCTGTTCATGTACTTCTGTGCGTGTTGGTTCATGCACTAGACAGGAACTTATGATATTGTTCATGATCTCAGTATGTCCTTCTGTCGTTGTGTGTTCATGATCTCAGCCTGTCTTTCTGTCGTTGTTTATGTTCATGAACACAACCTGTCATTCTGTTGTTGTTGTTTTCATGAACTCAATCTTTCCTCTCTGTTCTTCGCGATCCCAGTCTGCCTTGCCTATTGCTGTTGTTTTCATGAAATCAATCTTTCCTCTCTGTTCTTCGCGATTCCGGTCTGCCTTGCCTATTGCTGTTGTTTTCATGAACTCAATATTTCCTCTCTGTTCTTCGCGATTCCAGTCTGCCTTGCCTATTGCTGTTGTTTTCATGAAATCAATCTTTCCTCTCTGTTCTTCGCGATTCCAGTCTGCCTTGCCTATTGCTGTTGTTTTCATGAAATCAATCTTTCCTCTCTGTTCTTCGCGATTCCAGTCTGCCTTGCCTATTGCTGTTGTTTTCATGAAATCAATCTTTCCTCTCTGTTCTTCGCGATTCCAGCCTGCCTTGCCTATTGCTGTTGTTTTCATGAAATCAATCTTTCCTCTCTGTTCTTCGCGATCCCAGTCTGTCTTGCCTGTTGTTGTTGTTCATGATCTCAGCCTGCCTTGTCTGTGGTTGTTGTTGTTTGTATTACCATAGCCGATGCAGACAATATATTTCTTTATGAATAAATGCATTTATTATATCTGAAATATTTGTGGTATTTGTTTTCATTCATGCACTCATACAATTTTGTATCTATTTATTCAGTTATCAGTCTATCAGTTCATCAATTTTGGCATACATCTATTGTTTTATCTATGGTCATCTGGTCGTGTGCGTGTGTGTGTATATATATATATATAGACACACACACACACACACATACACACACACATACACACACACATACACACACACACACATAATAACCTACATCTTTGCTTCATTGACTACTCGAAGCCTTTCGATAAAGAAAGACAAGTCAACATGATGAAGATGCATGCTGATCTATACCTTAGACTTGTAAATAACATACACTGAAAACAGCAAACTTTTGTCTTAACGATTGACAATGAAGTAGGTCAATATCAACCTATTACGGAAGGTGTGGGACAGGGATGTCTAATGTCTCCATATCTTTGTGTGTGTGTGCGTGTTTTTATTTTATTTGTTAGTCATCACATTTTCAGAAATTTAGAAGATATAGAGAAATCTCAAGTGGCGGGACAGAACATAAATAGCATTAGATATGGCTCAGTATTAATTGCAGACAATGAACATGGTCTGTACATTAAGTAAATACGGTCATTGTACACAGTGTACAACCGCTGGTAGATTTAAATTGTAAGAAGCAGACATTATGGTTGTCTCTATGAAGAAAGAAATACCGCAATGAGATGTACAGGTAAATGGTACTGTCAATCAATCAATCATGTGCCATGCCGGAAAGCATGGGCGGTCATGACTCGCCATTTCACTCGATCATCAGCGTCGTGGATCAGCTCAGTGTTCCTGTCTCGTCCATGCCATGTGGCCAAGCTATCCAGGTATTTTCCTCTCGGTCTTCCTCTTGGTCTGTTCCCCTCGATCTTGCCAGTTGTCACTAAGTTCTCCAATCCATTTCTTCTCATAACATGTCCAAAAAATGTTGACTGTCTACGTTTAATTTCTCTAATCAATTTATGATTTTCATTTATCTCGAGTAGTACTTGGTCATTGGTTGTTCTGTCTGTCCATAGTATTCTTTTCATTTTCCTCAGAAACCACATTTCTGCAGCCATCAGATGTTTTTTTAGCTTGACTGCACATTGTCCAAGTTTCACATCCACACAAAAGAACAGGCTCTATGTATCCCCTCAACACTCTGGTACTGTCAGGGACGTATTATCTATTATACACTCTCACATATGCATCTAACAGGCAAGATATACATTCTGTAAGTCACTTTACTCGAATGCTGGCTGAGATATCATTACATCTCATTTTTATTAAACTTTAAGTGGCACGTGATTTCATATCATAACTTGCCCACTATGCACACATGTAACAGTTTTTTTCTAAGACTCAACAACTATTCCAAATTATATTTACAGCGGACATATACAGTATTTAATTCGTCATAACATTTTGTTGTTAAATCTCACCACTCTGTAGCAATCATTCTTTGACAGTTTAGTTATTCTAAGATTGTCAACAATTATTCCTTCGTTATATTTACTGCGGGTCTATATAGTCTTTAATTGTCAATATATTCTTATAAACTCTCTCTCTCTCTGTGTCTCTCTCTGTCTCTCTCTGTCTCTCTCTCTCCGTATCTCTCTCTCTCTCTCTCTCTCTCTCTCTCTCTCGCTCGCTCGCTCGCTCGCTCGCTCTCCAGTCTTTGTCTCCACACAACCACGTCTTCTCTCTCCTCAGTCTACACACATTCTCCTGTCGTCTGCCCCGTGTCCAGTCCACGCTGTCATGTGCTCCCCTTTTCATGGGTCTCCTGTCCGAGTCGTGTTCAGTCTGCCTTGGCCGTCTTTGTCCTGAGATGTACTCTAATTTTCCTTCGTCTGTCCTTGACCTCGAGGGTGGGTGTCTGTCGTAGAGAGCTACCCATCCTTTAACTCTTACACGTCTGTGCTGTCGTCAAAATCTATTTACAGACTGTCTCTATCTGCCCTGTTCTAAACTAAGCTTGGTCTATGTCTATTATAGAGCATCCTCCCCCTCTCCTCCATGTGGCACTTTCTTATCTAGAAGTGTGACACATCACTGGGTATCTTGTGCCGGTAGCACGTATTTCTTTTCCTGTTTCGTCGAAGTCCTATATAATTGCTGTTATCACTATGTCAATAGTGTAGTCCTCGGTCAACATCTTGTCATAGTGCGACGATGATGGGCAAATCTGCACACCATTTATATACTGGTCACACTCATTTTGTCAGCGAACACACGTTACGATTACTTTTCGCAGGCAGATCAGTTTGATCTCACCATATCACCTACTTGATTCACTCTGTTTATTGAGGCTAAGCACAAATCGAGGACTATACATTGATTTCAGCCATTCTTGCTTGTAAAAAACCCAGACAACAATATTGTTCCACAACACACTCTGTTAGGCTTAATGTTTTCGGCCATTGCCGAAAAGCATCACAGACAAAGTGTCTTCCGATCTACGCAAGACTGACAACAGGTCTCCGGTTTCTACAGATGTGGATCAATATTCCATCTGCTTCAAACACCGTGATCGTCCCTGTTAATAATCCATCACACTGTGTCACTTCTTACCAAAGGTAATAAGCCACATATTGTTAAGTTGCCTAGTGGCTTTCGTCTGCGCATGTAGAGTCTTATGACATTGCGTCATTTCTTTGGTAACACTATTATACACCTCAGTAACTGAATCAGCATCTTCATGCATATGTCGTAATGTTGTTACGATTTTATCATTATTATATTATTCAAATATTAATTTATTAATACATTTTCTAAGCGTCATACGATAGGTACTGCCATATCCAATAAGATCTCCAATAAGTAGCTAGAGAGTTAATAAGATTTAAGACAGAGTCTAGTAGGGAGACACCAGACAGGAGAGACACCAGAGCTATAAATAGCTTCACTAGGGGACACATTGGTGTCAACCAAGGGAGCAGTCAGGACAGTTGAGCGAGGGCTTCCCCAAGCCATTGGGAAGCTTGGCCTTACGAGTAACCGTGGAGTACCCGGTTACTCGAGTTAACGAGCCAGCGTGCTGGGGCACGCTATGCACGCAAGTCTTGCTAATGCATGGAGGACACAGCGTCCGTGCTTGACCACGCAATGTGTAGCGTGAGGACAGACCAGACTGGAGACGATTAGAGAATAGACGTGTTCTTTACCAGGGCTATAGATTTCTAGACAATAGTTAATATTAGGCTTTAGATACAGTTAGTGATTACTATTATCATTCTCACCACTTCATTACATCCTTGTAACGTACTATGTTATTTAATATCAACGATGTATGCCGCTCGCAGAGCTTATAAATCACCAGCTCTAAATAAATTGCATTCCTTTTGCAAATGACACGAGTTGTTATTTCGTGCGGTGCAAAAGTAGAGGAGTCCTGAAAAGACCTGTCACAAGCAAGTCGCTGACAGGCAGGACCCTAATTGGTGTCAGAAGCCACTGAACCTACGTCAACAGTTAATTGGTGTCAGAAGCCACTGAACCTATGCCAACAGGTACTTGGTGTCAGAAGTCACTGAACCTACGTCAACTAGCACCATTCGACATCATTTCCGTGTTAAAATGTCTAAAAGTGATGTGAATTTGTTTTTGCATACAATGGCATAAATAATTTTCTTTGGTGAATTATTACGATCATGATATTTGTGGAGCTTGAACCACAATGAAAGAAAGTTAAATTGAAAATTGTGAGATACTACGAAAATTGAAGAAAGTGTGTTATTCTACGGAAAGTAATGAAAATGTATACAATCATCAATGCATATTGTCAAGCAAACCATCGTGTACATTTTATTTTGTGTGATACAGCCATCAACGTCACCATTCATCATATTCAGTAAATAGTTGTAGAAAGTAAATATTACCTACTGAATAGAAGCCTTAGAACGAAGTTATACCAAACTAGATAGAAAGTGAAGACAAGACGACATCGACTGTCATACGACGAACCATCCTACGATTCATGACAATCATTCAGACTATCATACCATTCATTCATTAACACCATTTATCATTATCAAAATCACATTTTTTCATTCATCAGCCGCATGAAAGATAAACATGTATTCACAACATATGCATGTGTCTAAATTATTGATGCTCTACTAAACAGAAGCACCCATTGCGTTCTCAAGTCAATCATTTTGTGAGTGTGGAAGACAGCGGTGGAACATCCCAAGAACAGTATTTTCCAAAGAATTAGATGAGTATATTTTCAGAATATTTTGGTATGCTCTAAATTAATCATGCATCTTCATTTTCAGTAAAGATGTATATTACTAACACATAATTACAAACCATTGTGTAAATATTACTGTGATATCATTTTGAACGAACATAAAGCCACAAAATGGCGTCATTAAGTGAGTGTATCCAGGCAGGCAAAGAAATGGGCCGCACTGGAGAGAAATTAGAAAAGTGGGCGGATCAAAAATATAAAGAAGAAATAGCTCGACAGAGAGAAGAGACAGAGAGAAAAGCTGCTCTAGAGAGAGACGAAAGAGCACTAGAAAGACAACACCAGAAAGAAATGAAAGAAATCGAAGAAGCCACCAAATACAAACAGTTAGAGTTAGATCATGCCAACAAACAAGCAGAGGAAGTCACCAAACAAAAGCAGATACAAGTAGAGTCAGAAACTAAATTAAAGATGAAGGAAATTGAGGTAGATTCAAACATACAAGTAGCCTCCAGCAAACAAAAGAGTCAAGAAGGACAAAACAAGTTTGGTAAGTACAAAGGCCCTATCAAACCATATAGCGTAGGGGATTCAATTAGTGCATGGACTGAGAATATAGAATTCCAACTAAAGACGCAGAAAATACCTTTGGATGACTGGGCAATGATCTACATGAGGAACCTCAGTGGGGAGCCGTTAAAAGTAATAGAATCCATACCTACAGAGCTAAGGAACAATTATCAGTACATTCACGATAGGATCATGCAACACTTTCTTTTAGATGCCACTGGGTACCAAATTCAATTTTCCCAAATTAATCCAAAGGCAACTGAAACCTTCTTAGATTACATCTCTAACGTGCAAAGCATATTCAAAAAATGGACTAGAGCGGCGAAAGTGGGTAACAACTATGAAAAATTAGAAGAACTTATGGTAATGGACAAGGTAATATCTACCGTTCCTACCCCTTTTGCGAAGTTTCTCCAACAATCAGATATTTAATCCTTTCAGCAATTAGAGAAACGGGGGTCGGCATATTTTTCGGCTAACCGGGACATATTTAAGTCGACAACAAACGATACAGAAATTACTGCTTTTGCAAACAAAGTACCTGATAGATCTTACAAACAGAAAGATTATCGTAAGAAAGACCAACCCTACCAAAAGCCACCTCGGTGTGGATATTGTGGTTTGTTTCATCCCAGCTACTCTATGTGTGATAAAAACCCCGCATATCCCGCACACTTAGAAGCAGTGTTAAAGAAGCAAGAAAGCAGAAGAACATCATTTAAACGTGCTGTTAAATGTTACTTTTGTTCCAGCTATGGCCACTATAGCAGTAAATGTATTGGTAGGCAACGAATAAAGGCAAATAATGCTGCACTCATCGATACATCATCAGACGATGAGAGTGACATTGATCCAGAACTTGTAAATGTATAACCAGCGAGTGAATGTGAGAGTGTGGCAGTTGTAACAGACATATTAGACTTTAAGAAATGTGACATATGTCACCAGTTTCATGCGGATGGTAAATTGAAATGTGGGCACGTAATACCATGTTCCAGTGAAGATGATAACGCAGCTAGTGCCTCCAGAGGTAAACTGAAGTTCTACGATGCACTGGTCAATGATCAACCATGCCAATGTTTAATCGATAGCGGGAGCACGCTACTTGGTTTAAGGAAAGAACTTGTTAGACCAGAATATTACACTGGTGAATTTGTCAAATGCCGTACTTTCTCTGGAACCATTGAGAAATATCCACTGGCAAAAGCGCATATCAATACCCCGTTTCTTAACGGCACAATCACTTGCGCAATCCTGCAAGATCCATGTACGGATCTTATTTTAGGCTGCCTAGATTCATTAAAACAATGTACAGACGACGACATAAAAGCCTGGAAACATACAAACATGGCTAATGCTGTAACAAGGTCAGATACACAAACACACTATACTGACTTACAAAATGAAATGCTACAGCTATTAACACCCAGCGGTGCCGATACCAACACTACTCGACAGAAATTTATCGAGGCACAAACCACCGACCAAACTATCGCACCTTATTTTAGATTGTTAGGTGAGCGAGCGAAAGTAACTAAGAATGCATCTTGATATTTTAGAAAGCATAACGGAATTCTCATGCATTATTACACAAATAATAACCATGAAATTCAGCAGACGGTGTTACCTGTAACATACCGACAAAATGTGCTAAAGATCGCACATGAGTCACCGTTTGCTGGACATTTGGCCTATGACAAAACGAGAGCCAGAATTTTGTCACAATTTTACTGGCCTAAATTCTGTTCTGATATAAAATTTTTCTGTCGTTCATGTACTATTTGTCAACATCTTGTACGAAAGGGAAAGCATGTGACAGCCGAAGTTCAACGGTCACAATTAGCATCTAGACCATTTGAGTGTGTAGCGGTCGATATTGTTGGACCCCTAAATCAGGTGTCAAGCAAAGGAAACCGATTCATACTTACTCTTGTGGATCTATGCACCAGGTGGATCGAAGCTATTCCACTAAAATACATCACCTCCAAAGATGTGGCAAATGTATTTTTGCACATATTTTCTCGAGTTGGCTTCCCACGATCTATTCTATCGGTTCGGGGAACGCAGTTTATTTCGGCTGCTACGCAAGCCTTAACAAAATTGTTAGGAATAGAGCAGCATTTCTGTACCCCGTACCACCCAATGAGCAACGGGATCATAGAAAAAATTAACGGGGATCTCAAACACATGCTGGCTAAAGTAACAGCGGAGAACCCATCTGATTGGGACACACTACTGCCAGCAGTGCTATTTGCCCATAGAGAAATTCCGCACTCGAGTACGGGTTTCTCACCTTTTGAATTAGTTTATGGGGCGAACCCTCGAGGACCCCTAACCATTTACCATCAGCTAATTACTAGCTTACCAGAAAATCCAACAGCAGTAACACCGTATGAGATGGTAACAGAGACACGCGATAGAATAATGAAAGCGTGTGTAATGGCCAAAGCATCTTTGGAGAGGAAAGGACAGATGTACCGCGACTATGCAAATAAGGGTGCTAAAACTATACACCTTGAACCTAATCAGAAAGTTTTGCTTCTACTACCTGATAAACGTAATTTGTTACTGACATCTTGGCAAGGGCCATTCAACGTTGAACGCAAAATATCAGATGTCGATTATGAAATATCGATAAAAGGAAAATTAAAGATATTTCATATCAACATGCTAAAACCGTATTTTTCACGACAAGAACTACAGACAGACGAACAAGATGCACCCACACCAAGTAATGAGACGACAGACGTACACAACACAACTACACTAGGTAGGGCGACACACGACAGCGACATCGCAAACACACTTAGCCAGTTAACAGCACACGCAGCTAGTACCACAACAGTACTGAACGAGACAGATGGGGACGAGATGGAGTTTCCAGTCCCGACTGTAGACACGACTGGGACCATTGACAGCATAAAGATAGAAACCAAACTTATAGACGAGCAACGACGACAGATGATAGAGTTAGTGACAGAATACAGAGACATTTTCTCCGACATCCCAGGAAAGACAGACAGAATAGAACATACTATTATTCTGACTGACAACACAACAATAAAGTGTCGACCTTATTCCATCCCTCTAAACTATAGGTCGAATCTCGACAAAGAACTACTATCTCTTGAGTCGAGTGGAATTATTCAAAAATCGCAGTCAGAGTATTCTTTCCCTATCATCCTTGTCGCCAAAAAGGACTCGACTATCCGACTCTGCGTCGATTATCGTCGTTTAAACAAAATAACCAAAATTGATGCTGAGCCAATCCCAGCATGCGAGGATTTGATCCTGCACATGTCTTCATCTCGCATATTTAGCAAGCTTGATCTCACAAAAGGTTACTGGCAAGTCCCGATGCAATTAAATTCGATTCCTTTAACAGCTTTCTCCACTTCTTTATGTCTATATGAGTGGCGTTTTCTTCCTTTCGGCCTTCGTAACGCTCCAGCTACTTTCGTCCGTCTAACTAGGGATCTTCTCCATGGGATGACCAATGTTTCTACATACATAGATGACATATGTATTCATACAGAAGACTGGACAACACACCTACAGAAACTTCGACAAGTCTTCGACAGGTTGCGAGTATTTGGGCTTACAGTCAAGCCTACTAAAGTAGAGTTGGGCATGGAACAAATTGACTTCCTAGGTCATACCATCTGCAGGGGCCAATTAAGAACAGATGAAAGAATCGTGACCAAGATTCTAAACTTGACGATGCCAACGACCACGAAACAGGTCCGAAGTTTACTGGGTCTTGTAAATTACTATAGTAAATTTATCCCAAATCTGGCGGAAATCACCAGTGTTTTTTCTAACATCTTAAAAGCTTCGGCTAAATTACCTGTACAAAATGCAGGATTAATTAGCGCGTTAGCAAAATTGAAACACCTATTTAGCGTTCCACCTATCCTGCGGTTGCCTAATCAAAACCTTACCTATTTTTTACGTACAGATGCGAGTGTTATCTCCATATCGGGCGTACTAGGACAGTTCTACGAAGGGAGGTTCCACCCAGTAATGTACGTAAGTCGCAAGATTACCCCAGCTGAATCCAAATACTCAGCATCAGAATTGGAGGGCCTCAGCTTAATCTGTTGTGTTAAGAAATTTCATAGATTTTTGGCAGGAGCACAGTTTGTGATCGAAACCGACAATTCTCCTTTGTCTGTGATGCAGTCTGGGACTCCCCAGAACAACATAGTCTACAGATGGGCTTTGATTCTCCAGAACTATGCATTTAGCATCCAGCATTTAAAGGTTAGAATGAATTCTGTGGCGGACATTTTGAGTCGACTATCAGCCATTGATATACCTGATATTTAGGAAGAGATCGACCAGAAATCACCAGAAACAGTGACACTGTAAATGTGAAGTAAATCAGTGCCGTATTTGGTAAATAAGTTTTACTGTAAGTGCGTTATCATCGCCAAACATGTAAACTGTGTAAACGTAACAGTGCCAGAAAGAGTGAAATGAACAGACGCATAAGTAATTTGTCTGCAGCGCTGACACACACATAAGCTATATTAACGTTGAAGTGTTAGCTATGAACCTACATAAATTAGTAGGGAACTATATTTATACACTATCCTTGAAGGAGAGCATATAAGACTGCCGAAATGAACTATGTTAGAGAATAGTTTACAAAGAACATTGCTCCATCTTCACACCGGAAAGAAGGACATCATTTATCGTAATTAGATATAGAAATGTAACTGTGATATATATATATATATATATATATATATATATATATATATATATATATATATATATATATATATATATATATATATATATATACATATACATATATATATATATATATATATATATATATATATATATATATATATATATATATATATATATATATATATTGTTTTATTAACAGGTCACATAACTTCATTTTTCTATGAATAATTGAATTGCAGAATGTTCAAATGCATATATAACTTTATTTATGTCATGTAGTAGTTAGAAATCACCATCATTTAGTTAATAACCCATTTAATGTAACGCCAATAATAGAAATAGAATTGTTAGATATTATATTAGTTTATCAACACATAATCACAATCATTTATAAATTCATTTATCTGAAATATCATTTCTAAACTAACCAAACCATTTAGGAATTAACATCATCTCATTTACCAATACCACTTTAAGGTAGTTAATTCAATTTTCTTAAATGTAATTTTTTAGTTAGATTATTCCCCTTAGGATAATTTGAAAACAGCACACTAAATCATGTTAGTTAGTATTACAGGATCGGTGACTAACCATCCTCACAACCTTGTATATTGTGTATAGACATGACACGTGCAAACAAACCGCACAGTCATTTGGCGTGAATACTGCCATAATTCAGCCAATCATTTATCTTAAAGATGAAATGTTCATTTATTTGATGCTATGAACAATATTTTAACGACGATTGAATGTTTTATCAAAGTGAGAGTATGAAAGTGTATGAAAGAGGTATAAATGCGAGGAGAGAATGTATAAATGAGTAAACATTGAAAGAGAGAGAGAGAGATAGAGAGAGAGAGAGAGAGAGAGAGAGAGAGAGAGAGAGAGAGAGAGAGAGAGAGAGAGAGAGAGAGAGAGAGAGAGAGGGGGGTAGCGGCAAATTTTTTGTTCACCGCTGGAAGTGTCTTGTTATGACTTGTCTGTGTCATTCTGTGTAACCAATGTGTTGTCAGATTTTTATGTGTGTGGTTGCCATACTTTAGTAGATTAGATAGGGAATATACTTTGAGCATCTTGAAGCGGAGTTGTGGTCATACATAAGAATAACAAACATTTGTAACCACAATAAACCGATTTACGGCGCTCGAAGGAATACACACACTTAATATAGTAACGCATACACATGTTGGCTAGTTAAGTACACTGTAGTTTATTAGAAAACACGCAAACAAACAGGAAAACATACACATAAAAGTTGCACACACCATTTGTTTCAAAGAACAACAACTTGAATTCAGGGAACACAATAACTTCGTAAAAACCTTAATGTAACATTGAAAATATCTTTTCACGAGCGGAAGCGAGAAGGTGAAGAGTAGAACTGTATGTATATGAGTTGGAGTGATATTAATGGGAACATGAACATTTTATGCTCATGTGTTGTACTCATAACAGAGTCAACTTGTATTTGGGTTGTCATTTTGGGCAATTTGAGGACAGGTCGAGACAGAAGTCAACGGGTGAAAGTCAAAAGACATAGGGTCAAACGACGGCAGCCAGGACATAAGTCATAAGACAACGGATCCGGTTCAAAACAATTCCCAAAGATGTCTATAACCAACTATACTGATACGAGGGCTACTCAATTAGCCGAGTGAAGAAATAGAAAAGTGTGAGTAAGGGAAGAAGAGAGTTGTTCTATCCCCAAACGAAAGATTTATAACTTATTGGATCTTTGACAAAATTGGACAGCCAATTTTTCTTTGTGACCATAAGTGTTACATACATGAGTTAAAGGGGTGTAACACTTCACAGAAGGGAGGGGAGCCTGTCAAGATCTCCAATAAGTAGCTAGAGAGTTAATAAGAGTTAAGACAGAGTCTAGTAGGGAGACACCAGACAGGAGAGACACCAGCGCTATAAATAGCTTCGCTAGGGTACACATTGGTGTCAACCAAGGGAGCAGTCAGGACAGTTGAGCGAGGGCTTCCCCAAGCCATTGGGAATCTTGGCCTTACGAGTAACCATGGAGTACCCGGTTACTCGAGTTAACGAGCCAGCGTGCTGGGGCACGCTATGCACGCAAGTCTTGCTAATGCACGGAGGACACAGCGTCCGTGCTTGACCACGCAATGTGTAGCGCGAGGACAGACCAGACTGGAGACGATTAGAGAATAGACGTGTTCTTTACCAGGGCTATAGATTTCTAGACAATAGTTAATATTAGGCTTTAGATACAGTTAGTGATTACTATTATCATTCTCACCATGTCATTACATCCTTGTAACGTACTATGTTATTTAATATCAACGACGTATGCCGCTCGCAGAGCTTATAAATCACCAGCTCTAAATAAATTGCATTCCTTTTGCAAATGACACGAGTTGTTATTTCGTGCGGTGCAAAAGTAGAGGAGTCCTGAAAAGACCTGTCACAAGCAAGTCGCTGACACAAGCATTAATTTATTAATACATTTTCTAAGCGTCATACGATAGGTACTGCCATATCCATTAATGTAAAACGTGTAACACAAATGGGCACAGAATATCAGCGTTGATTCTTAGTTACTCCCAAATACAGACGTTGACACTGATCACAAACCAGTCATAATAAGAAAGATTTCAACATATTCCAGATAAAACAACTGATCCACAGGAAATAAATGATCTTCTATTTGCAGACGATCAGTTCCTGTCTTACAGCGATAAGGGCATCATGTCTGTTTTGGAGTATGCAATGGCAATGCTGACTCTCAGCCATAAAAAGATAGAAAGGATGTAAAGGATACAGAATGAAGCTATACGCATTATTCTTGGATGTACAAGAGATACAGCATGCAGGGCGATGCTCTACCTTCTTGATTTTCCAACAATTGAAGAGAGAATACAAGTTTGCAGGGCACGCGCCTACCTCAGAGTTAAAGCAAACACACAACATCCACTGCATAGTGAAATTAGGAAGGTGAAGGGCAGCAGGTTAAAAAGAGGACGGTCGTGGATGGGTCAAGCCGAAGACATTCTTCAACAGGTGTGTTCACTTGAGGACTTAGAACCTGGCGAGGAGTGGGTGAAAGTACCAACAGACTTCTGCACATCCTTTTCAGTTTGCATCCAACTAGATAGGAAATGCAGACAAGAAAATCCGGCTGCTGTGGAGGCTGAAATATAAGCGTTGATTTTCGAGAATTCGCTAGACGGTGACGCGGTCATCTACACAGATGGGTCGGTCGTCCGACATGTGAGAAGCTCATGGGCCTTTACAGCTCGGGCCGGAGGGAGAATTGTGAAACCACAAGTAGCCTGACCATGGAAGTCATGGTAGTAAGTAAAGCGATAACATGGCTCGAGACACAGACATTCACTAGGGCTTGTTTCCTTAGCGACTCAATGAACATGATCAAGAGGATAGAGGAGGGGTCGATCCGAAGAGAATGGTTGCTGCCTCTGGAGCGGTCTCGCCTGGCAAAGATTAGTTTCATCTTCGTGCCAGGGCATGCGGGAGTACAAGGAAATGAGCGGGCTGACAAGCTCGCAGGTGAGGCTACTGTGGAGGGCGGACGCGCCATGGACCAGGCTGACATTCTGAACGCTCTACGAGAAGTAAGACTTTTGCGAGAACCAAGTGATGACTGTGAATCTGCAACAATGGTTAGACTGCGAGAGCAGCAAATTAAAAGAGGTGTGGCCAAACAAGAACACTCCGCAGGAAACCAAAGAAGATTGACAAACCAACACAGAACTGGCGTCGTTAGCCGCTACACGCTGCGGGATTTGCTGAGGAGGGGATCCGAGCACTTATGGACTGAATGGTTCGATGTGCAACGAGGATGATCTGTCGACTAACTAACTAACTAACTAGGGCAGACTACAACATCATATTAATAATCTGAGTTCAACATGCAGGAGATACAATATGAGTGTAAACACAGCCAAAACCGAAGTAATGCAAGTTAACAGATCGCCGGGCCCATTAATTATACAGATAAATAGCACAGCTCTGAAACAAGTTAAAGAATTCAAATATCTTGGAAGTATGATCACAGAAGATGGCAGATTGGACAGGGAAATCGAAATCAGATGTCAAAAAGCTAATGCACTTACATATCAACTATCACCCTTACTGAAACATCCAAATACGCCCATGTCCGCAAAACGACAGATAATAAACAGCATATTCACACCAACCCTTTGCTACCAATCTCAAACCTGGACTTTAACCAAATCACACCTTTGTCAAATCAATACCTGCGAGATGAGATGCCTGGGGAGAGCTGCAAACCTAAAAATACGAGACCTAGTAAGAAATGGTGTTATCAGACAGGCTGTGGGATCAACACCTTGTGCCACATTTATTGAAAGACAGAAGATCAAGTGGTTTGACCATGTCGTTAGACTACAACACCAACAACTACCATCACTGGCCTTACATCAAAGATCATCTGCGACAAGACCAAGAGAACATCCAAGAAGAAAATGGGTTGACATCAAAGACATTGTACAGTGATACGGAATGATATTATACAGTGCCGTCACACCGGGCGCCCAACAGGCGCTAGAACGCAAATTATTCTTCCCCACGACGCTTGACGGCAGAAGTGGAAGATGATGATGATGATGATGATTGCCATGAGCCTGACGACGTCATGGCATGGTTCAGTTATAGCCTAGGTCACAGAGTACAGGTTACGACTGTGTTCAGAATTGAACACGAGAACGTGGAAAGCAGGGGCTTTCCACACAACGTGAAAAACGTTGGAACTCACTTCCCAGGTGATAGGAAGTGAGCTCGGGACAAGTTAGTCGGCGTTGATCCATCGTCCTGTGTGGACATGGTGAAAAGTAGACAGCGTTATGGCTCTACATTGAGCCACGCATTTAATCTGTGATGTGGTGTAATGTGATGTGACTGTCGAATAAGTGATGGTATCGTTGATTATGTGGTTGTGTATATTATACGTAGGAAACTTATAACAGTCTTTGTGTTCACTCTTGTTCGAGTTAACGAGTTGGAGTGGGTGAGGTTTATGACGTATGATCAAGTAACCATGATATACTCATGTGCTGCGAGATGACCAGGGTTCTGACTGGAGAAGAAGAGAAGAATGAATCATCCCCTGTTGGACACGAGAAGTGTTGCTACACAAGTTTATCGATAGTAGCCTCATTCAGAGAGTCCCAGTCATATCCTGGCAATGATGATGATGATGATGATGATTCTTAGTTACGTACACATCATAATGCATCATGTTAATATCATTATCATCATCATCAAGTGCCGTGCCGGCTGGCGTAGGCGTTCATGGCTCTCCATAGATCTCGGTCTTTGGTGTTCTAGAACAATTCTGCTGATGATATTCCTCCATGCCACCGTCTCAATCCGTCCAGCATCATTTCTCTTGGTCTGCCTCTGCCTCTCTTCCCCTCGATCTTTCCAGTTGTCACGATGTTCTCCAATGCCTCTCTTCTCATCACATGACCAAAGAAAGCTGTTTGTCTCTTTCTTCTTGTTGTATATAGTGTTCTAGTTTCATTAGCCTCTTTCAGGCAATCGTTGTTAGTTACTCTGGCAGTCCAAGGAATTCGCAACATTCGTCTTAACAACCACATATCTGGTGCTTCTAAGTTCTTCCTAACTTGTTCATTTACATTCCAAGATTCGCTGCCATACAGCAAATAGCACTCTCTTTCTTACATTCATCGATAGCGACTTATTGCATAAGATACTCTTCATTTTCTGAAATACGGCTTTTGCCTGCCCTATTCTGCTCTTAATCTCTGTTGTACATCTTCCATCCGATGTTATAAGTGCCCCTAGGTATTTAAAATTACCCACTTGGTTAAGAATGTCCCCTTCTATTTCTATGTCACATTTTGGTGTCCCCATTTTCTTTGATATCACCATTGTTACTGTTTTCTTGATATTCAAGGTGAGTCCTTTCTGAGCACTCTCTGATACTACAATGTCCAACAATTGTTGTAGGTCTGTTGCACAATCCGCCACCAATACTGTGTCATCTGCATAGCGTATATTGTTTATATTATATCCTCCGATTAGTATTCGTGGCTTCTCTTTGATCTCTCTCATTATTACTTCGCTATATAGGGAGAAGAGATCGGGTGACAAGACACACCCCTGTCGTACTCCTAGCGATATCTGTTCGTAACTATCCTCTTTATTTCCCATTTTAATTGCTGCTACTTGGTTCCAGTATATATTCTTTATTATTCTTAAATCTTTTCCATCAATGTTGATATCTTCCAACATTTTAATCAGCTCATCATGTTTTACTTTATCAAATGCCTTAGTATAATCTATGAAGCATACATATATGTCCCTCTTTTTCTCTATTGACCTTTCTATTAGTGTTCGTAATATATATATATATATATATATATATATATATATATATATATATATATATATATATATATATATATATATATATATATATTGCATTGTTTGTACCTTTTCCTTCCATAAAACCGTACTGTTCTTCACTAATTTCCATTTTTATTTTCTTTCTTGTTCTTCTCATTATAATTCTGACTAGAAGCTTAGTGACATGGTTTATGAGGTTAATTGTACGAAAATCTTTACATTCAATTGCTCCTGGTCTCTTTGGTATTGCTATAAATACAGATTTTACCATATCGCTCGGTATATATCCACTGTTGTAAATATCATTTAGCATTTTGCTTAATATATCTACCCCAAATCCTCCCAATACTTCTAATTCTTCTACTGTGATTTCATCTGGCCCAGCTGTCTTTCCTTTCTTCATATGTTTCATAGCGTCAGCGATTGCTTCTTTTAGAATAGGCGGGCCTTCTAAGTTACTTTCTTCTGTTAATTCTTCCCTTTCTCCATTATATAATTCTCTTATATACTAATTCCACCTCTTCATTATAGCACCTTCCTCCAATAATATCTTTCCTGTTTTATTTTATTTCAAGCACCATTTATTTATTCTTATTTTTCTTCCTGTGAGCTCACTGATTTGTTTGTGCATATGTGTTGTATCTTTAGTAGAATTTACTCAACATCTTATCAACAAAGGATTTAGTAAGATCCTGGAATTCATATTTTGGTTGGCCATTTATGGGTACCGTAGGCTTACACAGAATACTATCAGTAACACCGTGACTTCAAGTGACTGCCTTCACAAATTATTTGAAATTATGACTACTTTATATTTATAGACTATAAATATGGTACCTAATATGCAACCAAATAAAAAATATTGCAATTCAGCAACAAAACAACTTCTATTACAGCAGATTAAAACTAGCTTCTTATTTACAAATCGCCGAAGACGTCAATTAACAACTACAGAAACAATGATTTACTAGCAGTGCGAATGTGCGCATTAATTTATTTATCCGGTGTCCCACCACGAGATACAGAATATCTAAAGAAAAAAGAAGGATAAAAAGCGTTAAAAAGTTAAAACATAAAACACATTAAGTATAGTTCTGAAGTAGATGAAGTTGCTATGACATGATTACTGACCCATGTGACCCATGGGAAATACAAATGTGTGCTGTTCCATCCCATACCATGCCTGGCAATCTCGTGAGGTTATGTTATGTGTCTCCAAAAGCCGTGTCGTTCAGTCGAATCATCCCAGAAACATCCCAGACATCGAATACGAAATTGCTTTACCAGTAATTATCAGTCTTGTAACTAGTGCATGTAAACTCTTACAGCAGGTATGTGTGCCATCGCAAATACATACATACAACACCACACTCGAAATATCCAACATTCACTGACAATGCATGAATCATTTTATTGATACCTAGTTCCTTCCAAGATAGCATGCCAATGACAAGTAAAATGCAACACAATACAACCGATAGAGTAGGGAGAAGTTGTGAAGATTAAATAGCAAATACAAACTGTATATGCTAGACCTTGCACACAAGATACTAATATGTGAGGTGTTTAGCAAGTAGTGGTGGTAATCGGTGATGCTGTTCTGCCTGTCGACATTTCTATTACCACACTATGTTGAGGTCGTTAACTTGTCTGTTGAATAAACATGCGATATTTATACCTGCTGTAAAGCACAAACTATCGTCTGTCAAGACGGCAAGGTGCCAATGGAGTGGAGGAGTGGAAACAATATAAAATAACACAAAGTAATGCAGCTTTACATAACAGAATTAAGACACATACAAGACGTTGCGGAGACTAGCCTTCATCAGTAAACAAATGATTACACAAAACACAACATATAGTCATGGAAAAGACCCTCCAATGACTACATTATGGCGTAACGACCGGATGAGAAGAATGATAAGATGGATACCTACAGCCCTCTCCCAACGGAAAGTAATTTTCAAATGTGGCAGTTGGACTTCGGAACCAACAACAATATATCCTGGCCTACCACAGGGATCACCATTATCCCCGGTGTAAATCTGTGTTCAGAGAATGTGGAAAGAACGCAGGCAATTAATTACATGGGGGTACGTTTTGATCGAAGACTTGCTTATAATGAGCACATAGACCAGATGATAACAAAGGCCAAGCGGGGTTTGGTTGCGATGCTGGTGATGACGGCAGCAAACTGTGAGTATCGCCATTTATGTCTTCTATACGAGGGGCTGGTCATTTCTTTTTTTGAGTATGCGATGTTGATTCTGACTTTCAGCTGTAAGCAGATAGAAAAGATAGACAGGATACAGAACGAAGCTATGCGCATTATTCTTGGATGTACAAGAGATACAGCATGCAGGGCGATGCACTACCTTCTTGATATTCCAACCATTGAAGACAATCAATTGAAGGTTTAAACAGCATCCTAGAAGATTATGGACATGAAGGAGTCCAGACAGCAGGATTAAAAACCAGATAGATTACATCATGATTAACAGAAGGTTTCGAAATGCGTTAACAGTCGTAAAAACAGTTCCAAATGCAGACTGTTACAGTGATCACAGATTAATTACAGGCACATTGCGGGTAAAGTTAAAGAAAGCCAAGTTTATAGCAGGAAACCCTAAATATGACTTGTGCAAATTGAAAACTGATAAAGAAATACAAGATAATTTTAACATAGAAGTAAAGAACAAATTTGATTTATTGTCTGATCTAGAGATCCTATTTCAAGATGTGGATGATCAATGGGAAATGCTGAAGAATTCAATCAGTTATGCAGCAGAAAAAGTTCTTCCAAAATTAAAGAAAGTGGGCCGTAAGACATGAATGACTGAAGAAATTTTACAACTAATGGAAACAAGAAGACAGAACAAAAATAATCCTGCCAAATATGAAGAAATTCACAGAAACGTGAGAACCTTATGTTAGGAGGCAAAAGAAACATGGCTTGAGAAAAATTGCAGAGAAATTGAAAAACAACACAACAGTAACAATGCGAAACTAATGCACAAAAGAATCCAGGAGCTTACTAATCAAAGAACACGTACATCAGCAGGCTGCCTAAAGACAAAAGATGAAAGAGTCATAATAGAAAAAGATCAGATATTACATGTATGGTACGATTACGTGAAAAACCTTCATGACGACAACAGAGACGAACACTACGATGTTCAATATAATAATGAAGGACCAGCAATTTTGAAGATGGAAGTTCAGAATGCTCTTAACGATATGAAATCTGGCAAGACCCCCGGTTAAGACAGCGTCACAGCAGAAATGATTTATGCTTTAGAAGAATATGGAAAAGATGAAGTTACCAGTCTGCTTAATACAACATATGATAATGGAAATATACCTCATGAATTATGTAACTCTGTATTTATTGCAATCATAAAAAAATCAGGAGCCTTGGAATGTGATCAACATCGAACAATTATTATAATGAGTCACATCACGAAGATTTTGCTAAGAATTATCATGCAAAGAATTAGGAGGAAAAGACAACCTGAAATAGGAGAAGAACAATGTGGGTTTGTAGAAGGAAAGAGTACAGTAAATGCTGTGTATATGATGCGAACAGTTATTGAACGTGCTATAGAAGTAAACAAAGATCTACACCTTTGCTTTATTGACTACACAAAAGCTTTCGATAAAGTGTCACACGTCGACATGATAAGGATGCTTGGAGATCTACAAATGATGGAAAAGACCTTAGACTTGTAAAAAACATATATTGGAAACAACAAGCTGCCATAAGAGTTGATAATGAAGTAGGCCGATATCAGCCTATTAAGAGAGGTGTGAGACAGGGATGTGTAATGTCTCCAGATCTGTTTTCCCTGTACAGTGAAAGTATTTTCAGAAATATTGAAAATATGGAAGGAATCAACATTGGGGGACGATGCATCAATAACATTAAATATGCAGATGATACAGTCTTGATTGCAGACAATGAACAGGATCTGCAACATTTAGTACATGCGGTAGTTACATACAGTGAACAACGAGGGTTAGAATTAAATTGTAAAAAGACACAGATTATGGTCGTCACTAGAAAGAACGAAATACCACAATGTAATATACAAGTAAATGTAATTCTTCAACAAGTGAATAGGTACAATTATCTCGGAACAGTAATAACATCTGATGGGAGATGCCTTGAAGAGATTAGAACAAGAATCGCCATGGCAAAAGTAGCCTTTAGCAAGATGAAAAACATACTTACCAATAAAAAGATGTCAATTGAAACGAGAAAAAGAGTGTTGAGGTGCTACATAGAACCTGTACTTTTATATAGATGTGAAGCTTGGACAATGAGCAGTCAAGCTAAAAAACATCTGATGGCTGCAGAAATGTGGTTTCTGGGGAGAATGCAAAGAATACCATGGACAGCCAGAAAGACCAATGAACAAGTCCTTCAAGAAGCAAATGAAGATCGTAAACTGATTAGAGATATTAGACGCAGACAGTCAAAATTTTTTGGGCATGTTATGAGAAGAAATGAATTGGAGAACTTGGTGACAACTGGTAAGATCGAAGGGAACAGACCAAGAGGAAGATCTAGAAGCAAATACCTGGATGGCCTCGTGGCATGGTCGAGACAGAAACACTGCGCTGATTCACGACTCTGGTGATCGAGTGAGATGGCAGAACATGACTGCCCACGCTTACCAGCATGGCTCATGATGGATGATGGATGGATGGAAGACAGAATACAAATTTGCAGAGCACGTGCCTACCTCAGAGTTAACGCAAACACGCAACATCCACTGCACAGTGAACTTAAGAAAGTGAAGGGCAGCAGGTTAAAAACAGGAATGTCGTAGATGGGTCAAGCCGAAGACATTCTTCAACAGGTGTGTTCACTTGAGGAATTAGAACCTGGCGAGGAGTGGGTAAAAGTGCCAACAGATGTTTGTACGTTGCCAAAACGCTGCTTTTAAATAACTCTTGAACGTTTAATGCAAATGTCGGCTCGTTCTTTAACAAAACTGTAACAGCGTCGTTGGTTTTTGAAATGTAAAGAAGAAATAAGATCGAGTCGCGGACTTGAGTAATCGTACATCAAACGCTGTTTATTTTCTCTAACAGCTCATCGAATTCGCTTAGTAACAAATACATACATCCATAATTTACCGTGCCTAGAGATTTCCAGGGCGGTCGGTAATTATATCTTAAAAATGTAAGTATTATCACTGTTAGCTCTTACCGTTGAACCTTGATTTAGTTCTAGGTTACATTGCATGTCTGTGGACTACCTTCTCTCACTCTCTTCTCAGTCTATTTCTCGCCGCTTCTGAATTCCATCAAAATTCCTCAGCGGTCGGTTCATTCGTTATCAGCTTCATGTCGTATGAGTGTGTTATCATGTCTTCAACTCATATTCCAGCCACTTTGTCCATGTAAAACCATTAGTTCGCCAGTTCGCATGTCTTGATAAGTTCAGCACAGCCTGCCATTCCAACTCCAAGAAAGTCACTGTTTGTTGTTTGGTGACGTCAGAATGACGTTTCTCTCTGTTGACAACTCATCCCTTGGTTTTTCTGAGATTTCGGCTTCTAATGATTCTCTACGTACGTTTGTTTACGTAATTCTTGGGCATAGCTCTATGGTATACGTCCTTTTCTGTTTGCATCCAACCATACAGGAAATGCAGACAAGAAAATCCGGCTGCTATGGAGGCGGAAGTACAAGCGTTGATATTCGAGAATTTGTTGGACAGTGGGAGAATTGTGAAGGAGGACTATGGTTGTTTTGTTAAGACCACAAGTAGCCTAGCCGGTCTCTCTGGCCGAGGGGTTACACGACTTTCTCAGTAATCGCGTTTATCCAAGCAGGGTCTCGCAGCGCGTGAGAATTGGATGCGGTATAACCCGCGTTAGTGACTTTCGGGATGCTGATGTTGACAGCGATGTTTTGTGAAAGGATATGCAAATTAGAAAAAAAAAAGTAGCCTGACTATGGAAGTCATGGCAGTAAGTAAAGCATTAACATGGCTCGCGGCACAAATATTCACTAGGGCATGTTTCCTTAGCGACTTCAGATTAGGCCCACGACAATGTGACAAATGGAGACCTCAGAGAGTTGCTGGTGCAGCTTCTGAGGGAAAAGAAAGACGAGGAACCCAAAGTGGACCGGGTCAAAGCTGAGAAAGATGCTATCAATCTTTATGGGCAACCAAAACCATCAGTTGTGAAAGAAATCTTCGAGAAAAATAGTTTGTCACATATACAAGCCATTTGTGATGCTTATAAAAAGCTCTTCCATGGAGATATTTCTGTATCGATTAAAAGAGCCAGCTGCGGAGATATCGAAGAGGGTTACCTTGCTTGTGCTCGGAGTCAGCAACACAATACTAAGTTTGTTGCTGAAAGACTGAGGAGCTCTATGAAGAGAGTGGGTATCAAAAACAGACAACTGATTTGGGCACTTGTTTCTAGGTCAGAGGAGGACCTTCCTGCTAACAAGGGCAAGTATAAACAAGTGCATGGCGAATCTCTAAGAGAAGATGTGAAAACTGAACCAAGTGAAAGCTACCAAAACACATTACTGACAATCATTGATGAATTGGGTGAGGACAAACCTGAAGAAGAAGAAGATGCAAGTCTTGAAGCAGATAATGAAATCAATGAGTATAATGAAGATGCAGTTAAGCTACATAAGGCAATGGCAGGAAGTCTTACACAAGAGGAAGTTATCACTGAATTTATAACAAGAAATTCCAACTCAGAAAGACAGACACTTAAGAAAAGGTACCAGGAAATCTACAATGAGTATTTAGGGCAGATCTTGAGGCTGAGCTTACTGGGGATTACAAAGATGTCATTTTAGCCCTATTGGAGCCTCCTTTGGAATATGATGCCTATTGCTTGAATAAAGCCATGAAAGGTCTTGGAACTGATGAGACTACTCTAATTTCTCTGATTTGCTCAAAATCAGCAGCGGACTTGGATGACATCAAAAATTAGTACAAGAAAATGTACAAAACTGTTCTTGAATCTGAAATCAAGAAAGAGACAACATGAGACTTGAGGAATGTTCTGATACGGCTTCTCAGTAAGAAGAGAGACAAAGACGGCACAATAAGCAAGTATGAAGGGGAGCAGGATGCTGAAGAATTTTATGAGAAACCATCCATGCAGTCTGAAAAAAAACTTTTCACTAGGGAGAGTAAAGCACACATGAAAGCTGTTGCAGCTGCACATAAAAAGCTTTACTATAAAGACATTTCAGACTCTATCAAGAAAGCCAGCTGTGGTGATGCAGAGAAAGCCGTATTGGCTATTACGAAAGCCTTGCAAAACCAGACTTTTCAAACAAAATGTTTAAAAGATACCACGAAAGACATTGGAACACAACAAGAAAGACCTCTGACAAGGATTCTTGTATCTCAATCTGAGCTGGACCTTCTTGCCATCAAAGGAAAGTATCGCAAACTATATAAACAATCCCCCAGAAAAAACATGGAGGAAGAGACCAGTGGAGACTATTAGAAAACCTTATTGAGAATAATTGATAAGGTCGATGAAACTGACCCTGAGACTGATGAAGATAACAATAATACCCCGGCAACAGAACCGGATAAGAAAGATGAAATAGATGAAGATGTAAAACGTTTGTACCAGGCCATGAGCAAAGCTGGTACAGATGAAGACACAGTTATCGGTATCATTGTCAAGAACTCCAATTCTGACAGACAGAAACTGAAGCAGAGGTACCAGGAACTGTATAACCAGGATCTGATCAAAGACTTTAAATCTAATCTGATGGGGGATTCTGAACAAGTTCTCGTGGCCTTGATGAAACAACCTGCTGAGTTTGACGGTTATTGTCTGCATGAAACTGTCAATGATGCCAGCAGAGATTATTCCTTCCTGATTGGCTCTGTTTGCTCAAAGAACA
Organism: Cepaea hortensis; assembly: GCA_963921405.1. Lineage (NCBI taxonomy): Eukaryota > Metazoa > Mollusca > Gastropoda > Stylommatophora > Helicidae > Cepaea > Cepaea hortensis. The sequence goes on from OY992888.1 coordinate 89,078,174, forward strand.
AAAATTTGCTAGCTTCGGAATGTTAAAGATATATATATATATATATATATATATATATATATATATATATATATATATATATATATATATATATATATATATATATATACATATATATGTATATATATATATATATATATATATATATATATATATATATATATATATATATATATATATATATATATAACAAGCATACAAGAACGATCTAAAACTGGACGTTGGCATGACCACAATTGGATATATCAGAGAGATTCTACTGCAAATGGTCAGTGGCAGGAGAGAACAGAACCCAATGGATCAGGCTACTTTGAACATTTATTGCAACATCCCATGATGAATTAAATATGAAAGTCTTCTAGTTATATGCTCGTCCATCTACTGTTACACAACCAGACATTCTTTGAAACATGATAATTGATATAGCAAATTGACCATTATAACACATTCATGGAATATCCATCCACTGGATGCATGTCATAAGGATATTTCTTAATCGGCACTTTCTTTTCCCCAAGGATATTTTGCGTATGTGGCTATATGAATTCCTCTATCATCAATCATTGCTACCACCGTAAAGTGTATGACATTAAGTCACTAATACATCATGATAATCAAACCTGGTCATAGCAAACAAACAACCGCTGTCTTTCCAACGAGTAAATATGACCTCCATGTTTGAGGAATTTGTCTAGATTGGATTTCTAAATATCATTATCAATTAATGTCATGAGTGGCTGTCATCTACATCATTCAGTGATGATGCATCTCTATATGTCTAAACTAGCATTTATATGACTTACTCCAGGATTGCCCAAACTACAACATATCCAGGCGAACCTTCTGGCCTAGAGAGACAACAGTGGAAGATAAACTCTATGGACCGCTGAATGAACTAAAAAAGACTGTTGGATTCATACAAGAGACAACATTGCAGTTATAAGCATATTTCAGACGAACGAAAGAAGAAGAAGAAGATGACTTACATTTTCAGGCAGCGCTCAACAGCGGATTTCTGCTATTTAATTTACCCAGGTATTGTCATGTTTTTGTCTCAGCACTACAGAGCTCAACGTATGAAGTCAACCAGATTACTGATGTCACTGCTTTGTTTGGGGCTCAACTATCTACCTGCGAGAGCTATTTTTCCGTTGTATAGTGACTTTAACTATGTAGTATATACTATTTGATAGATATTGTATGATTTTGTTCCCCGTATCCATGTATCTACTGTGTTCGCCAGGAATGAGGCGCTTTAACCTCTTGCCCCCGGGTAGATTGAGCCCGTTAGCTACTACAGCGGCCAATCTAAGAGATATAAAACTCCGCTTATAAACCCCCAAGTTTAAGGTGGACCGACGTGCCGAGGACTGAATGGCCACGGGTGAGCTGGTCGTGAACGTGGAACGTCTGGTATGCGGGCGGGGCGGCGCCAGGCGTATGGACTCCGGAGGGACATTCGCTGCCATTTCCCTAGCAGGCAGGCTCTAATAGGGTGACCGATTATATCCTGACGTCGTATCTAACCAACTATGAATAATACAAAGAATTATCGCCGAAGCAATAGAGTACGTGCTTTGTGCTCGATACCTTTGACAACAGCCAGCGGGGAGAGAATGAAGCGGAGAAGAAGAGGTAGGGGAGAGGGGGGAAGGAAAAGGAAGAAGAGGGCTGGAGCCAGAGGGGTAGAAGGAAAACGGATCGTCTGGGACTCAAGAATGTACGGGTTGGGTATTGGAATTGCCGTAGTGCAAAGCAACGAGGACCAGTACTGGTGAAACTGGTCTACGATTTTGATGTCCTGATGCTACAAGAACTGAATACTAACTCTTTTAAGTGCCCTGGCTATATATGTTACATCAACCCAACTGGGCAGGGAAGACATGGGCAGGCTCTGGTGGTCAAGGATGGTTTACAGCATTCAATATTGGGTATGAGTGGGTGGGGTCAGGAGAGTAAGGAGGTGCAGGGAATGCGGATACAAATCGGCCGATACAGCTGGAACATGATAAATATATATATAAGTGAGGAATCTTGCATAAGCAGAGAGATTTGGGACTGGTTGAACGGTTCAGTGGACACCCTAGGTACCAGGTATCTGATATGTGGTGATTTCAACGTCCGCACCTAGGATTGGGACTGGTCGGGAGAGAACAGACAGGGTACTGCTCTTGCTGTGGCCTTGCTTGAGACGGATGTTTTCTGTCTAAATGACGGGACACCCACTAGACTAGCCATGAGACCGGGGAACCCTGACACGGCCATCGACCTGGCGCTTGTGTCCCAAGAGGGGGCATCAGATATATAATGGAGCGTCCTTGGAGACCATGGAAGTGACCACCTCCCCTGTTCTGTGCTGATACCTAAGTCCAGCACAGTTAGGGCTATAAGAGCTCGCAGGACATTCAGTTATGATCACGACCACTCTTCGCTCTTGGGGCGCCTAAGATCACAGGGAAGATCTAAACCAACAAGAAGACTCTTTACCCAACCACCATGGTGGGTACCAGAGGTCGAGAATTCATGGAGGGAAAAGAGGGCGGCCATAAGGAATTGGCAGAGGGTGCGGAGAGCAACCAATTCAGTTGACACATAATTGGGAGAAGCTGAAAGGTATAAAAAAGTAAAGATGCAGGACTTCAAACTTCAGGAAGCAGAGGCAAAGAGGATTAAGTGGGAACAGTTTATCAATGAAATGAGTGGGGATGTGACATTGGGTAAATTCTGGAGGCTGCACCGGCAGATGAAGAGACAGGTGATGACTGGTACACATGGCACCATTTATGATGATAACAACCGACATGTGACAACTGACAAGGAGGCTTTTCTTGCGCGATTATTAAAACAGACAGATCAGCAAGATAGGGCTATTAGAGATAACGTCAGAGAAGATTTGTCACGGGTCACTAGGAAGGAGGACTGTGAGATTAAAGTGGAGGACATTAGGCAGGTATTGAAGCGGGCTATAGACGCAGCGCCACGTCCGGATGGGGTGAGGTACTCCCATATGAGGAACATAAATGATGGGGACTTAGAGGAGATGACTCTTTGTTTCAACCTAAGCATCAATACGTCGGACATACCCCACGACTGGCTGCATAGCTACCTTGTCAAACTCCCAAAGCCAGGTAAGGATCAATCCAGACTTAATGGATACCGAATTATAACCCTGCAAACCACGTATGACAAAGTCCTCGAAAAGATAGCAGCACGCAGGCTCCAGCAACATTTGGAAAGTCGGAATCTGCTTCCCCAAGGACTCGGGAGTTATCGGCCTGGAAAGGATACCTGGGCCAATTCTGAACGTTTGCATTTGATGTCTACGAGGGCTTCCAGGATAAACAGAAGACAGTAGCGGAAGCTCTTGGCCTGGAGGATGCGTATAACAGGGTTAGGTATGATCGGTTGATACACACACTGTTGGACATGGAAGTCTGCCCTTGCCTTGTTAGATGGGTTGCGGCAGTCCTTTATGAGAGTAAGGTTGCAATTCGCATGGGTTCCTGGACTTCTGACCCCTGTACTATTACACCTGGGTTGCCGCAGGGATCTGCCTTGTGCCCAGTGCTCTTTAATATTTACACCAGCAAAATCGCAGCTATTAGGACACCAGGTGTGGGTAGAATCTTGACATTTGCAGATGATATGCTGGTGTACAGACAGGGCAGAGACAGGGCCAGTCTGGCGAAAGACTTACAGGTGGTGGCAAACAGGGTGGCGGAGTGGTCAGGGACGCAGGGGCCATTATACACCCAGACAAGGAATCGGTTGTGTGGTACTCCCTGGATAACCGGATCGTCAAGGCAGATGTCCCAGGTATTATGTTGAATGGATGTCCTCTTAGTCGAGAGAGTAAATTGAAGCACTTGGGTATCACTTTCGACAGGTGTTTGTCTTTTAAGGATCATGTGGAGGTTTTGGTGGTGAAGGCTGGTAGGGGACTTAATGCATTGAGTGCTATGGCAGCAATCGGGATAGATCAGAGGATGCTGCGGAAAGAGACCGAGCCATATGGGATAAAACCTGGTGCATTGAAGTCGACAATGTCGACTTTTAAGCGAGTTTTTAATGTTTCGATGTGCAATGATGATGATCTGTCGACTAACTAACTAACTAACTAACTAACTAACTAACTAACTAACTAACTAACTAACTACCTAACTAACTAACTAACTAACTAACTTACTTACTTACTAACTAACTAGCTAGCTAACTAACTAACTAACTAACTAACTATCTAGCTAACTACATAGAGACATTAAACGTAGACATTTTGGACATCATATGAGAAGAAATGAATTGGAGAACTTGGTGACAACTTGACAAGACCGAAGGGAAGAGACCAATGGGAAGACCGAGAAGTAAAAACCCGGAAGTCTTGGACACGTGGCATGGTCGAGACAGAAATACGGAGCTGATCCATGACTCTGTGATCGAGTGAGATGAGAAAAAATGGCCTCCCCACGCATATCGAATCAAATGTTGATAGAGTACTGCCTCGAAGTGCCTACACCGGCAACCGTCGAGGTATCAACTCGTAATAATGCAAAACAGCAACGAAGGACGAGGAATTAAACTTACGTCCTTACCTTGAATACAATGATAATCAACGGCAAAAGTCAAGATATCAAAGCGCTACCAGAAGTTTATTCCGTAGCAGACATGTGAACATTAAACTCACGCAGACCTGTAGGTTGACCCCTATAGACAGGGTCGGCACCTACTTTACTAATCCACCGATGAGTGTCCAGTCTACTGCGCTCTGCTTGACGCCCTAATCCACTGATTCCATTTAAGCTGCAATTCCACTCTAGGTTTTTCCGCCCGGTTACTTCACTGCCGTATTATCATCAACAGATCCCTCTCCTGATTCATAGCTGTCTCACGCTCATATCATCGCGTCCAGAGGTCACCTCACACAGATCCTTTGAAACACGTCCTTGTTCGAAATCACAATCACAGCGTCTCCCGTTGCTGTCCAATTACGTTGTCCACATTCTCCTTGGATTCCTTTGTTGACGTCCACTTTCGTGTCCGAGTGGGGAATTCCCATTTTCCAATTTATACTTTTCGTGGTGGGTCGTGCCGCCGTATGGCAAGTACGAAAAACAGTATTTACTCCATGTCCAATGATGCCATGATCGTCAACGTACCGAGTCTCTTTCTTCTATCTAATAACAGCTTTTTCTGCGTGATCCCTGAATGGCAGGCTTCTGTGCAAGGTGATTAACATGCGTTTTTGTGCAGATTGTTCAATTCGGTTGTTTTCCCATCCATCTATTTATTTATCGGCCGGGTTGATTATCATTACATTCATCCATCTATCCATCCATCAGTCTATCAGCTAGGTTGCCTGTCTTTCTATACACCAATACATCAGTGGGAAATGAGAGTTGTCAGGAGACGATTGGTTGTTAGAAGACACGTCAGCTTAGCACAGTTTGAATCTCTATATCCGTACGGTATTAAAGTTATTGTATACCCTCACACCGTCACGTATGCCATCAGTATCAGGTGTATATTGACACGTCAGTACAAGCAGATAAGTCTACTCGCCATTTTTCGAAGGGAACTGCTACGATCCAGATTCAATCATGGTAAAGGCTTACAGTATTTCATTATAACATTTCTTCCATCCATCCATGCATCTAGCCATGTATAGTTTCATCCATCCATAAAGCCAGCCAAGTGTTCACCCATTCATCTATCCGTCCTTGAGTCTGACTGTCTCTTCGACTGTACATCCTACTCTATCTTTTATCCACATGAATAGTGAAAATATTGTTAGAAATGTTGACGATATGAAAAGAATCATCATTTAGGGACATAACCTAACTAACATTAAATAAGCAGATGATGCAGCGTTGATTGCAGACAATGAGCAGTATCTGCATCATTTGATTTAGTAGATGCGACTATTGTGACACAGTGAACTGCATGGGGTAGAATTAAATTGTAAGAAGGCACAGATACTTCTTAGCACTCTCTGGCTGTTCATACTTCATTCAGACACCGCATGGTACAAGAGGGACACGATGAGATGAGATGAGATGAGATGAGATGAGATGAGATGAAGACACATATTATGGTCGTCACAAAGAAGAGGAAAATACCACAATGTAATGTACAACTGAATGTGAATAATCTTAAATAAATGAATAGGTACAATTATCTTGGAATATTCTTACCATTTGATGGGAATTGTCTTGAAGAGATTAAACAATTACCATCGCGAAGGCATCATTTTGCAAAATTAAAAACATCATCATCATCATCGTCAAGTGCCATGCCGACTGGCGTAGGCGTTCATGACACCCCACATATCTAGGTCTTTGGTTTTTGTGGATCATCTCTACCTTTGATATTCCTCCATGCCACCATCGCAATCCATCCAGCATCACTCCTCTTGGTCTGCCTCTGTCTCTCTTTCCATCGATCTTTCCAGTTGTCACGATGTAACCCAATGCGTCGCTTCTCATCACATGACCAATATAAGTTTTTTGCCTTTTTCTTATTGTTGTATATAATGTTCTAGTTTCATAAGCCTTTTTCAGGCATTTGTGTTGTTAGTTACTTTGGCAGTCCAAGGAATTCGCAACATTCGTCTCAGGAACTAGTATTAAAACATACAGACCAATAAAAAAGATGTCATTTGCAACAAAAAAAGAGTGTTGGTGTGCTACATAGAACCTGTACTTTAGTATGAATGTGAAGCGTGGACAATGAACATGACGGCTGTGGAAATGGTGTTTCTGAGGAAAATGCAAAGATTACCATGGGAAGACAGAGAAACCAATGACAAATTCCTACAATACACGAAATGAAATCGTACTCTAATTAAGAAATTTGACATTGAGAGCCACAATGCTTTGGTCACGTTATGAGAAGAAATAAATTGGAGAGCTTAGTGACTGTCAGCAACTTGCTTGCTAGAGGTCTTTACAGGACTCCTCTTCTTTTGCACCGCACGAAATAACAACTCGTGTCATTTGCAAAAGGAATGCAATTTATTTAGAGCTGGTCGTTTACAAGCTCTGCGAGCGGCATACATCGTTGATCTTTAATAACATGGTACGTTATAAGGATGTAATGACGTGGTGAGAATGATGATGGTAATCACTAATATATCTAAAGCCTATTATCTAACTATTGTATAGAAATCTATAGCCCTGGTCAAGAACACGTCTATCTCAAATCGTCTCCAGTCTGGTCTGTCCCACGCTACACATTGGGTGGTCAAGCACAGACGCTGTGTCCTCCGTGCATTTGCAAGACTTGCGTGCTTCAACACGCTGGCTGGTTAACTCGAGTAACCGAGTCCTTCACGGTTACGTGCAAGGCCAAGCTTCCCACTGGCTTGGGGAAGCCCTCGCTCACCTGTGCTGATTGCCCCCTTGGTTGACACCAATGTGTCCCCTAGTGAGGCTATTTATAGCGCTGGTGTCTCTCCTGTCTGGTGTCTCCCTTCTAGACCCTGTCTTAACTCTGATTAACTCTCTACCTACTTATTGGAGCTTTTGACAGGCTCCCCTCCCCTCTGTGAAGTGTTACTCCCCTTTAACTCATGTATGTAACACTTATGGTCACAAAGAAAAATTGGCTGTCCAATTTTGTCAAAAATCCAATAAGTTATAAATCTCTGGTTTGGGGATAGAACAACTCTCTTCTTCCCTTACTCACACTGCTCTATTTCTTCACTCGGCTAATTGAGTAGCCCTTGTAACCGTATAGTTGGTTATAGACATCTTTGGGAATTGTTTGGAACCGGATCCGTTGTCTTATGACTTATGTCCTGGCTTCCGTCGTTTGACCCTATGTCATTTTGACTTTCACCCGTTGACTTATGTCTCGACCTGTCCTCAAAATGTCCATTTGACAACCCACATACAAGTTGACTCTGTTAAGAGTACAACACATGAACATAACATGTTCATGTTCCCATTAATATCTTCTTCTTCTTCTTCTTCAGCGTTCCGAGCCATTGAGGTTCTTTGCTGCAAATACAATCCGTCTCCATTCGTCTCTCTGGTGGACCTTCTCTTGCCAGTCGTTGATTCCAAGTGCTTGTAGGTCTGCATATGTATTATCTCTCCACCGCCTTCTTGGTCTACCTCGGGGTCCATTAATATCACTCCAACTTATATACATGTAGTTCTACCCTTCACCTTCTAGCTTCCGCTTGTGAAGAAATATTTTCAATGTTACATTAAGGTTTTAAGAAGTTATTGTGTCCCCTGAATTCAAGTTGTTGTTCTTTGAAACAAACGGTGTGTGCAACTTTATGTGTATGTTTTCCTGTTTGTTTCCATGTTTTCTAATAACCTACAGTGTACTTACTTAACTAACATGTGTATGCGTTACTATATTAAGTGTGTGTATTCCTTCGAGCGCCGTAAATCGGTTTATTGTGGTTATATATGTGTGTTATTCTTATTCATGACCACAACTCCGCTTCAAGATGCTCAAAGTATATTACCTATCTAATCTACTAAAGTATAGCAACAACACACATAAAAACTTGACAACACATTGGTTACACAGAATAACACAGACAAGTCATAATAAGACGTTTCCAGCGGTGAAAAAAAATTTGCCGCTACCTTTCTCTCTCTCTCTCTTTCTTTCAATGTTTACTTATTTCCACATTCTCTCTTCACATTTATACCTCTTTCATACATTTTCATACTCTCACTGTGCTAAAGCATTCAATCGTCATTACTATATGGTTCATAGCATCAAATAACTGAACATTTCATATTTAAAATAAATGATTGGCTGAATTATAGCAGTATTCAAGCCCAATGACTGTGCGGTTTGCTTGCACATGTCATGACTATACACAATATACAAGGTTGTGAGGATGGTGTGTCACCGATCCTGTACTACTAACTAACATGATTTGGTGTGCTGTTTTAAATTATCTTAAAGGGAAATAATCTAACTAAATAATTACATTTAAGAAAATTGAGTTAATTACCTTAAAGTGTTATTGCTAAATGAGATGATGTTAATTCCTAAATGGTTTGGGTTAGTTTAGAAATGATATTTCAGATAAATGAATTTATAAATGATTATGATTATACGGTGATAAGCTAATATAATATCTAACAATTGTATTTCTCTTTTCGGTGTTTCACTAAATGGGTTATTAACTAAATGATGGTGATTTCTAACTATTACATGATATACATAAAGTTATATATATGCATTTGAACATTTTGCAACTCAATTATTCATAGAAAAATGAAGTTATGTGTACTGTTAATAAAACAATATTATATATATATATATATATATATATATATATATATATATATATATATATATATATATATATATATATATATATATATATATATATCACAGTTACATTTCTATATCTAATTACACTAACTGATGTCCTCCTTTCCGTTGTGAAGATGGAGCAATGTTCTTTGTAGACTATTCTCTAACATAGTTCATTTTTCCAAAGTCTTATATGCTCTCTTTCAAGGATAGTGTATAAATATAGTTCCCTACTAAGTTATGTAGGTTCATAGCTAACACTTCAACGTTAATTTAGCTTATGTGTGTGTCAGCGCTGCAGACATATTACTTATGCGTCTGTTCATTTCACTCTTACTGGCACTGTTAACTTTACCCAGTTTACATGTTTGGCGATGATAACGCACTTAGAGTGTAAATTGTTCACCACATACGGCACTGATTTACTTCACATTTACAGTGTCACTTTTTCTGGTGATTTCTGGTCGATCTCTTCCTGAATATCAGGTATTTCAATAGCTGATGGTCGACTCAGAATGTCCGCTACAGAATTCAATCTCCCTTTTAAATGCTGGATGGTAAATGTATAATTTTGGAGAATTAAAGCCCATCTGTAGACTCTGTTGTTCTGGGGAATCCCAGACTGCATCACAGACAAAGGAGAATTATCGGTTTCGATAACAAACTTTGCTCCTGCCAAAAATTTATGAAATTTCTTAACACAATAGATCAAACTGAGGCCCTCCAATTCTGATTCTGAGTATCTAGATTCAGCAGGGGTAATTTCCGACTTACGTACATTACTGGGTGAAACATTCCTTCGTAGAACTGTCCTAGTATCCCAGATATGGAGATGGCACTCGCATCTGTGCGTACAAAATAGGTAAGTTTTGGATTATTCATACGAAGGATAGGTGGAACGCTGAAAAGGTATTTCAATTTTGATAATGCGCTAATTAATCCTGCATCTTGTACAGATAATTTAGCCGTAGCTTTTAACATGTTAGAAAAAACACTGGTGATTTCCGCCAGATTTGGAATAAACTTACTATAGTAATTTACAAGACCCAATAAACTTCGGACCTGTTTCTTGGTCGTTGGCATCGTCAAGTTTAGAATCTTGTTTACGATTCTTTCACCTGTTTTTAATTGGCCCCTGCAGATGGTATGACCTAGGAAGTCAATTTGTTCCATGCCCAATTCTACTTTAGTCGGCTTGACTGTGAGCCCAAATACTCGCAACCTGTCGAAGACTTGTCGTAGTTTCAGTAGGTGTGTTGTCCAGTCTTCTATATGAATGCATATGTCATCTATGTATGTCGAAACATTGGTCATTCCATGGAGAAGATCCCTAGTTAGACGGACGAAAGTAGCTGGAGCGTTACGAAGGCCAAAAGGAAGAAAACGCCACTCATATAGACCTAAAGGAGTGGAGAAAGCTGTTAAAGGAATATAATTTAATTGCATCGGGACCTGCCAGTAACATTTCGTGAGGTCAAGCTTGCTGAATATGCGGGATGAAGACATGTTTAGGATCAAATCCTCGCATGCTGGGATTGGTTCAGCGTCAATTTTGGTTATTTTGTTTAAACGTCGATAATCGACGCAGAGTCGAATAGTTGAGTCCTTTTTGGCGACAAGGACAATCGGGAAAGAATACTCTGACTGAGATTTTTGAATAATTCCACTAGACTAAAGAGATAGTATTTCTTTGTCGAGATTCGACCTATAGTTTAGAGGGATGGAATAAGGTCGACACTTTATCGGTGTGTTGTCGGTCAGAATAATCGTATGTTCTATTCTGTCTGTCTTTCCTGGGATGTCGGAGAAAATGTCTCTGTATTCTGTCACTAACTCTAACATCTGTCGTCGTTGATCGTCTGTAAGTTTGGTTTCTATCTTTATGCTGTCAATGGTCCCAGTCGTGTCCACCGTCGGGACTGGTAGTTCCATCTCGTCCTCATCTATCTCGTTCAGTACTGTTGTGGTACTAGCTGCGTGTGCTGTTATCTGGCTAAGTGTGTTTGCGATGTCGCTGTCGGGCGTCGCCCTACCTAGTGTAGTTGTATTGTGTGTGTCTGTCGTCTCATTACTTGGTGTGGGTGCATCTTGTTCGTATGTCTGTGGTTCTTGTCGTGAAAAATATGGTTTCAGCATGTTGATATGAAATATCTTTAATTTTCCGTTTATCGATATTTCATAATCGACATCTGATATTTTGCGTTCCACGTTGAATGGACCTTGCCAAGATGTCAGTAACAAATGACGTTTATCAGGTAGTAGAAGCAACACCTTCTGATTTGGTTCAAGGTGTATAGTTTTAGCACCTTTGTTTGCATAATCACGGTACATCTGTCCTTTCCTCTCCAAAGATGCCTTGGCCATTACACACGCTTTCATTATTCTATCGCGTGTATCTGTTACCATCTCATACGGTGTTACTGCTGTTGGATTTTCTGGTAAGCTAGTAATTAGCTGATGGTAAATGGTTAGGGGTCCTCGAGGGTTCGCCCCATAAACTAATTCAAAAGGTGAGAAACCCGTACTCGAGTGCGGAATTTCTCTATGGGCAAATAGCACTGCTGGCAGTAGTGTGTCCCAATCAGATGGGTTCTCTGCTGTTACTTTAGCCAGCATGTGTTTGAGATCCCCGTTAATTTTTTCTATGATCCCGTTGCTCATTGGGTGGTACGGGGTACAGAAATGCTGCTCTATTCCTAACAATTTTGTTAAGGCTTGCGTAGCAGCCGAAATAAACTGCGTTCCCGGATCCGATAGAATAGATCGTGGGAAGCCGAAACGAGAAAATATGTGCAAAAATACATTTGCCACAGCTTTGGAGGTGATGTATTTTAGTGGAATAGCTTCGATCCACCTGGTGCATAGATCCACGAGAGTAAGTATGAATCGGTTTCCTTTGCTTGACACCTGATTTAGGGGTCCAACAATATCGACCGCTACACACTCAAATGGTCTAGATGCTAATAGTGACCGTTGAACTTCGGCCGTCACATGCTTTCCCTTTCGTACAAGATGTTGACAAATAGTGCATGAACGACAGAAAAATTTTATATCTGAACATAATTTAGGCCAGTAAAAGTGTGACAAAATTCTGGCTCTCGTTTTGTCATAGGCTAAATGTCCAGCAAACGGTGACTCATGTGCGATCTTTAGCACATTTTGTCGGTATGTTACAGGTAACACCGTCTGCTGAATTTCATGGTTATTATTTGTGTAATAACGCATGAGAATTCCGTTATGCTTTCTAAAATACCAAGATGCATTCTTAGTTACTTTCGCTCGCTCGCCTAACAATCTAAAATAAGGTGCGCTGGTGTGGTCGGTGCTTTGTGCCTCGATAAATTTATGTCGAGTAGTGTTGGTATCGGCACCACTGGGTGTTACTAGCTGTAGCATTTCATTTTGTAAGTCAGTATAGTGTGTTTGTGTATCTGACCTTGTTACAGCGTTAGCCAAGTTTGTATGTTTCCAGGCTTTTATGTCGTCGTCTGTACATTGTTTTAATGAATCTAGACAGCCTAAAATAAGATCTGTACATGGATCTTGAAGGATTGCGCAAGTGAATGTGCCGGTAAGGAACGGGGTATTGATATGCGCTTTTGCCAGTGGATATTTCTCGATGGTTCCAGAGAAAGTACGGCATTTGACAAATTCGCCCGTGTAATCTTCTGGTCTAACAAGTTCTTTCCTTAACCCAAGTAGAGTGCTTCCGCTATCGATTAAACATTGGCATGGTTGATCATTGACCAGTGCATCGTAGAATTTCAGTTTACCTCTGGAGGCACTAGCAGAGTTAGCATATTCACTGGAACATGGTATTACGTGACCACATTTAAATTTACCATCCGCATGAAACTGGTGACATATGTCACATTTCTTACAGTCTAATATGTCTGTTACAACTGCCACACTCTCACATTCACTCGTTGGTAATACATTTACAAGTTCCGGATCAATGTCACTCTCATCGTCTGATGATGTATCAATGAGTGCAGTATTATTTGCCTTCATACGTTGCCTACCAAGGCACTTACTGCTATAATGGCCATATCTAGAACAAAAATAACATTTAACAGCACGTTTAAATGATGTTCTCTGCTTTCTTGCTTCTTTAACACTGCTTCTAAGTGTGCGGGATATGCTGGGCTTTTATCACACATAGAGTAACTCGGATGCAACAAACCACAATATCCACACCGAGGTGGCTTCTGGTATGGTTGGTCTTTCTTACGATAATCTTTCTGTTTGTAAGATCTATCAGGTACCTTGTTTGCAAAATCAGTAATTTCAGTATCATGTGTTATAGACTTAAATATATCCCGGTTAGACGAAAAATATGCTGACCCCCGTTTCTCTAATTGCTGTATGGATTCAATATCTGATTGTTGGAGAAACTTCGCAAAAGGGGTAGGAACGGTAGATATTACCTTGTCCATTACCATAAGTTCTTCTAATTTTTCATAGCTGTTACCTACTTTAGCTGCTCTCGTCCATTTTTTGAATGTGCTTTGCACGTTAGAGATGTAATCTAAGAAGGTTTCAGTTGCTTTTGGCTTAATTTGGGAAAATTGAATTTGGTACCCAGTGGCATCTAAAAGAAAATGTTGCATAATCCTATCGTGAATGTACTGATAATTGTTTCTTAGCTCTGTAGGTATAGATTCTATTACTTTTAACGGCTCCCCACTGAGGTTCCTCATGTAGATCATTGCCCAATCATCTAAAGGTATTTTCTGAGTTTTTAGTAGGAATTCTATATTCTCAGTCCATGCGCTAATTGAATCTCCTACGCTATATGGTTTGATAAGGCCTTTATACTTACTGAACTTATTTTGTTCTTCTTGGCTCTGCTGTTTGCTAGCGGCTATCTGTATGTTTGAATCTACCTCCATTTCCTGAATCTACTTGTATTTGCTTTTGTTTGGTGGCTTCCTCTAATTCAAACTGTTTCTGTTTGGTGGCTTGATCTAACTCAAATTGTTTGTGTTTGGTGACTTGATCTAATTCAAACTGTTTCTGTTTGGTAGCTTCTTCGATTTCTTTCATTTCTTTTTGGTGTTGTCTTTCTACTGCTCTTTCGTCTCTCTCTAGAGCAGCTTTTCTCTCTGTCGAGCTAATTCTTCTTTATATTTTTGATCAGCCCACTTTTCTAGCTTCTCTCCAGTGTGGCCCATGTCTTTGCCTGCCTGGATACATTCACTTAGTGAAGCCATTTTGTGGCTTTATTTTAGTTCAAAATAATATCACAGTAATTTTACACAATGGTTTATAGTTATGTGTTAGTAATATACATATTTACTGAAAAAGAAGATGCATGATTAATTTAGAGCATACCAAAATATTCTGAAAATATACACATCTAATTCTTTGGAAAACACGGTTCTGGGATGTTCCACCGCTGTCTTTCACACTCACAAAATGATCGACATGAGAACGCACTGGATGCTTCTGTTTAGTGGAGCATCAATAAATTAGACACATGCATACGTTGTAAATACATGTTTATCTTTCATGCGGCTGATAAATGAAAAAAAAATGTGATTTCGATGATGATAAATGGTGTTAATGAATGAATGGTATGATAGTCTGAATGATTGTCATGGTTAGTAGGATAATTCGCCGTATGGCAGTCGATGTCGTCTCGTCTTTACTTCCTATCTAGTTTGGTATAACTTCGTTCTAAGGCTTCTATTCAGTAGCTAATCTTTACTTTCTACGACTATTTACTGAATATGATGAATGGTGACGTTGATGGCTGTATCACACAAAATAAAATGTACACGATGGTTTGCTTGACAATATGCATTGATGATTGTATACATTTTCATTACTTTCCGTAGAATAACACACTTTCTTCAATTTTGTAGAATTTCACAATTTTCAATTTAACTTTCTTTCCTTGTGGTTCAAGGTCCACAAACATATGATCGCAATAATACACAAATGCAAATTATTTATGCCATTGTATGCAAAAACAAATTCACATCACTTTTAGATATATTAACACGGAAATGATGTCGAATGGTGCTTATATACGCTGGTTCAGAAATCTGTTGTCAAATAACTGCTTGCAATTAGCTCTTGACGTTGGTTCAATGGCTGACCAATTCTGACACCAATTAGCTGCTGGCGTTGGTTCACTTATTGACCAATTCTGACACCAATTAGGGTCCTGCCTGTCAGAAACTTGCTTGCTAGAGGTCTTTACAGGACTCCTCTTCTTTTGCACCGCACGAAATAACAACTCGTGTCATTTGCAAAAGGAATGCAATTTATTTAGAGCTGGTCGTTTACAAGCTCTGCGAGCGGCATACATCGTTGATCTTTAATAACATGGTACGTTATAAGGATGTAATGACGTGGTGAGAATGATGATGGTAATCACTAATATATCTAAAGCCTATTATCTAACTATTGTATAGAAATCTATAGCCCTGGTCAAGAACACGTCTATCTCAAATCGTCTCCAGTCTGGTCTGTCCCACGCTACACATTGCGTGGTCAAGCACAGACGCTGTGTCCTCCGTGCATTTGCAAGACTTGCGTGCATAGCGTGCTTCAACACGCTGGCTGGTTAACTCGAGTAACCGAGTCCTTCACGGTTACGTGCAAGGCCAAGCTTCCCACTGGCTTGGGGAAGCCCTCGCTCACCTGTGCTGACTGCCCCCTTGGTTGACACCAATGTGTCCCCTAGTGAGGCTATTTATAGCGCTGGTGTCTCTCCTGTCTAGTGTCTCCCTTCTAGACCCTTTCTTAACTCTGATTAACTCTCTACATACTTATTGGAGCTTTTGACAGGGACAACTGGCAAGATCGAGGGGAAAAAACAAGGGGAGAGCAGAGGAGTAAATAACTAGATGACTTGGCTATGTTGTATGGTCGAGACAAGAACATCGACTGATCAACGACTCTGGTGATCGAGTGAGAAGGCAAGAAGTGACCGCTCAAGCTTACCGGTATGACACATGATGATGATGATCTATCTATCTATCTATCTATCTATCTATCTATCTATCTATCTATCTATCTATCTATCTATCTATCTATCTGTCTGTCTGTCTCCTCCCTCCTCCTCCCTCTCCCTCCTCCCCCTCCCCTCCTCCTCCTGCGTTCTCCTCCTCCCTCCTCCTCCCTCCTCCTCCTTCTCCCTCCTTCTCCTTCTTCCTCCCCCCTCTTCCTCCACCCTCCTCCTCCTCCTCCTCCCTCTTCCTCCTCCTTCCTCCTCCTCCTCCTCCCTACTCCTCCCTCCTCCTCCTCTCTACTCCGCCTCCTCCCTCCTCCTCCTCCCTCCTCCTCCTTCTCCTCTTTCCCCCCTCCTCCTAATCCCTCCTCCTCTCTCCTATTCCTCCCTACTCCTCCTCCTCCTCCCTCCTCCTACTCTCTCTGCCTATCTCTTCCTCCCTCCTCCTCCCTCGTCCTCCCTCCTCCACCCTCTTCCTCCTCCTTCCTCCTACTCCTCCTTTTTATTCTTCTGCTGCTGCTGCTGCCGCCGCTCCATTTACCCAAGTTAATTGTTGGGGGAATATGTAAAGATCTTTCAAGTGCTCTTTCTAATGCTTTTTGTAAGTTGGTCTTCGTTTATCTAAGGTTGTTCTAACCGCAACCAATAAATGATTAGACAGACAGACAGACAGACAGACAGACAGAGAGGGAGGGACAGACAGACAGATAGATAGTCGGGAACGGGAACGGGAGCTTATATGACTACTTATATGAATTAAATGAGATGCTCCACACCAGGAGCCAGGCGATGCCGGGCAGGGTCAGACAGACAGACAGATAGACAGACAGACAGACAGACAGACAGATAGACAGACAGACAGACAGACAGACAGGAACGGGAACGGCAGCTTATATGACTACTTATATGAATTAAATGAGATGCTCCCCACCAGAGCTGGGCGAAGCCGGGCCGGGTCTGCTAGTATATATATATATATCGCTTAAATGTGAGTACATCATTGTGTGTATGTGTGCATGCATGCAGTGTATGCGAGGGAGTGTTTTTGTGTGTGTGTGTGTGTGTAAGTATGTGTATATGGGTGTGGATGTGTGTATTTGCGTGTGTATATTGTGTGTATGCTCGTGTGTGTATGTGTATATGCTTTCTTGCGCACGCGAGGGAGTATGTATTTGATAGCGAGAGGGAGTGTGTCTGTTTGTGTGTGAGTTAGAGTGAACGAGAGTGTGATATTGAGTAAATGAAAGATGGAGAGAGTGACTTAATGGGCGAAATAGTGATTGCGAGAGAGAGAGAGAGAGAGAGAGAGGGGGGGGGGGAGAGTGAGCGAACGAGAGAAGACAGTGGAAGAATGGATTTGTTAATGTGTGTATGTGTGCGGCCATTGTTTGTGAGTGTCTATGGGTGTGTGTTAGTGAGAAGAGAGCGAGAAAGAGAGAGAGAGAGAGAGAGAGAGATTTAAGCGCACGCATATAATGTAACATGCTATTCCATATATGTTGTGTATTCTCATGTTCATATTACCATTTTGAATGCCAACTGATGTTATAACTTATAACATGAACACATGTACATCAATGTAACGTGGGTGAGAGAATTAGAGAGTATGAGAGGGATAGCGAGAGAGAGAGAGAGAGAGAGAGAGAGAGAGAGAGAGAGAGAGAGAGAGAGAGAGAGAGAGAGAGAGAGAGAGAGAGAGAGAGAGAGAGTTGAATTGCATCACTAAATTTTAAGTTACAAAATGTATATGTACAATATTTCTCCATGTTCTTTAAAATTTTGCGACAATGCTCACGACAATCGTCGCTGTATGTGTGTGTAAAGTGTGGGAGTTTGATCATAATAGTAGGTTGGGGGATGGGGGGGATGTGTGTGTGGGTGGGCGGGGTGGGATTGTGTGGGTGGGTGGGGGATTTGTGTGTGTTTGGCTAGGTGGTTGTGGGTGAGTGGGTGGGAGAGGATATGTTGGTGGATGAGGATATGTTGGTGGATGATTGATGGTGGGTTATGGAATGGATGGGGGTATATGTATGGGTGGGGAGATGTGGGTGTGTGGATACGTGGTGGGTGGGAGATGTGTGGGTGTGGTGTTGTGTGGGAGGGGAGCTGGGTGTGGATAAATGATTTGTGTGTGGGTGGGTGAAGGTGTGGTTGGGTTTGCGGTTGGGTAAAGGATGTGTGTAAGGCTGGGGATGTGTGCTTAGATGGGTGGTTGGGGTGTGTGAGTGTGGGTGGGTAGATAGGAGATTTATGTGTTGATGAGTGGGTAAGGGATGTGTGGGTGTTAGTGGTTGAGGGATAAGTACGTGTGTCTAGGGATGTATGAGGGGATGAGTGTATGAGTTGGGGATGTGTGTGTGTGGGTTGTGTGTGTGCGTGGATGGGAGGTGTGTGTTTGTGAATGGGGGATGTGTTGGTGGGTGGGGATGTGTGTTAGGGATGTGTGTATGGGTGGGGAGATTGTGCGTGGGTCGGGATGTGTGTGTATATGGGTAGAGGTGTGTGGTCAAGGGATGTGTGACTGGGGGATGGGTGGATGGAGGATGTGTGGTTGAGTAGAGGATGTGTGGGTGGGTGATTGTATATGAGTAAGGGTGTGTGGTTAAGGGATGTTTGGTTGGGGGATGGGTGGGTAGAGGATGTGTGGGTGGGTAGAGGATATGTGGGTAGGTGAGTGTGTGCAGGTTAGGAGATGGTGGGGGATGTTTGTAGGTGTGGGCTCGGGATCTGTGAGTGGGTTGGGGGAGATGGGAGATTATGTAAGTGGGTGCTGAATTTGTGTGTGGGTGAGTGCGGAATATGTGAGTTGACGGGGAGATGTGTGTGTGGCTGAGGAATGTGTGCTTGGCTGGGTGGGTGGAGGAGCATATGTGGGTGGAGGAGCATATGTGGGTGAGTGATTGTTGGTGGGTAATGGGACGGGTAGAGGATATGTGAGTGGGTGGGGAGATGTGTGCAGGTGGGGGATGTGTGGGTTATTGAATGTATGTGTGCTTGGGATGTGGGTGGATGGGATGTGTGGTGGGTGAGAGGTGTGTGTGGGTGGGGAGATGTGTAGGTGTAGGGAT